>JAGFPH010000371.1:223224-257225 GCA_018207615.1 Philaenus spumarius
CAGATAATTAAAAACCGGTTGCGGCATCGTGTTCTACGGAAAAAAAATAGTTTTAAATGGTTGGTCACAACCTTACCTTTACATTAAAAAAATAAAAGTTCATTCCAATATGCGGATCCAAGATGGTGGCCGAAAATGTGAACCTTATCAAAAGAAAGTATAAACTAATCAATGATGCTCGGCGGTGGTTTGGAGTCGATATCTTAAGAAATGCGGAAAAAAATAGGGGGGGGGGGACATTTAAAACTCACCCTGTATAGTTCCTAACACGGGATTTTTTTAAATATTCAACAAATAAAAAAGTTATATAATAATAATAACATAAAAAAAAGTTTTTTTTTAATTCTAACTTTTAGGTTTTTTTTTTTGTTTGGTACGGAACTAGAAAAAGGTACAATTTAGAATTTTTTAAAAAAAATTAAGAGTCTATCTTAATTACAACTTAAGTTAGGTCAATTATAGCTAACATGGTCGAAGATAGGCATTCGGAGTGCCCTTAAACGGCCGCTAATTTGAAAATATGTGAAAAACGTTTTAGTTTTTTGTACGTGCATACCAAATATGCATCCAAAATTTGCGCCTGATATATTTCCTACTTCCAAAATATTAAGTATTTTGTAAAAAAATCAAGACGGTGTATAATTGGAAATCGAAGCATTTCCGAACCTATGTTTATATCAACTTTTTCCTTTATTTTCACCAGTAGAACGCGTCCTGAAAACTTCTCCGTTCCTTCCCGAATCGCCCGATCTAATTCATAAATATCCTGTAATTTCAATAAGTCCTGACTTAAATAATAAATTTCAAGACTGTAAGTATTCTTTTACATATATCTTACTCCGTACTCCTTGGTTGTTGGTTGCAATTTAAAGTTTATATTAAAATCAGAACCCAACCTTTGTAAACCGCCTTTATGGAATGGTTTCGACTTCTAAACAAAAGACACCGTGTTCCTGACCTTCACTGGAAAGTATCGAACGATCTTGACAATACCTTGTTCTATATTGTATGGCGAAGTAATGGCATAATTTTATAGAAAAACGTATGGACGCGCGGACTTGGTTCAGTTAGTGTGAAATACAAGATTTAATCTATATCGAAATGTTACATTAGTTTATTCTTATAAGAAATATATTTAGTTTTTACGGACAATCCATTTTAATGTTTTGGATATGTTAACTCAAATTATCGGCTTTCGTTGAGAAGTCTAAACATTATACGAATAATATGTGAAAGTTTTAGTAAAATCGGTCGAATAGTTTTAGAGTCTATAGAGGGCAAAGAAACGTTAATTTTTATAAGTAGACGTAAACCAATAAAATAACTTGTTAAAATCATTTTGTATTGTAGAATTTAATATCCTTGTAACCTAATTAAAGTATTATTTCTTTAGATTGCATAATTTTCCTCATCATATAATTACTAAATGGCAACTGCGTTCTGTACGTCTGTTAAGATGATTGTGCCTCATTTATTACCCATTACATATTTGGGTAATTTGACTAGTCGAAAGATAATTTGTCACTACCGATATGATTTAAATTATATTATAATCGCAACTTTTTAGTAAGTTACAAATACAAGGTGGTATAATAACCCTGACGGTTTTCAAAATAAAATAAACGGACCAGGAACTGGCACATACCCCTACTTTCTCACAAACATATTTAAATTATTAAACAGATTCACTGTGACTTCATAATTGTAGGAGGTATAGGAGAGGTATTAAAGGAGGAGATTAAGTAATAAATATTATTATTATTATCTGGAGAGAAAACTATTCGATCAATTTCGAACAAATTTGCACCAAACACGTCAATTAGGGCTGTATAGATGCACGAAGAAAGGTTTTGAAAATTTTTGAAAATCAACCAAATTTATGGCCAAAAAACCCCAAAAATCAGTTATTATTATTATTAGCTAAACGAGAATTTTTAGAAAGATGCGGGTTTTTGCATATGATAGGGTACATTAAAGGCTACAAATAAGCCAAATTTTATCAAAATCGTTAGAGCCGTTTTGATAACTAATTTTTTGGGGTTTTTTTTTGCCAAAAAGAGGGTTGTTTTTAAAAAATTTTCAAAATCGTTTTTCGTGCATCTATACAGGTCTACTTGACATGTATGGTGAACATTTGTTTGAAATCGATTGAATAGTTTTTGCTCTAGCTTTGTATACATACAGACATACATACATACGTACAGACAGAGTTTTTGTAAAAACCACTTTTTTTTACTCAGTGGGTCCCAAAACGGATATTTCCACAAAAATCTCAACATCGATTTTTTTTGCGATCACTATACTTTCTCTATACTATATAGTAGCCTATAGTGAGAAAGTAATAACGTTGTAGAAATAGTAATTACAATTTATTGAAATAGTCAAACTACTTACATAGTTATTAAATCATCATTTATGGAATGTAACATCACCTAGGTGTTCCCCACCAACATCTACTCATGTTTCTAATCTTTTTTGATAATTTACCATTACTCGACGTACCATGGACTTGGTATTGCAACTTCATTTCTTATGCAGTTCTTTAAATCGGCAATGGTGTGAGGTTTCGTAACAAAAAATATACCATTAAGCACCATAACCAAAAATCACAATCAGTTAGATCAAGACACCTGGGCCGTGGAAAATCATCAATACGTGAAATGAGATGCCCCGGGTACAGTTTTTGTAAAATGGTAATTGATACCTGTGCAGTGTGCGCAGCCATAACGAATTCATTTCTATTTCAAACTGATGCAATTGTGGAACTAAAAAGTTCTTTATCATTCCAACGTAGCCTTCTTTATTCACATTAATTCTTTCGTCGTTTTCACTTTCAAAGAAATAAGGCCAGATAACTCCAAAACTTGCAGCACTACACCATACAGTACATTTTTTACTGCAGAGGTCGTTGATGGATTAACCTAGGATTCTCTGTTTACGTTACCATATTGCTTAAGATGAACTTCATCAGACATTATTAAACGTTGCAAAATGTTTTCATGATTAATGAGCTGCTCCTTTTATACAAAAATAATAAATTCAAATCAAGATTTAAAGTTCGTTGTCAACTTGTCTGTAAAACTCCAAATGCAGCAGATTGTTTCAGGATTGATCCATTCAGTCTTTACAGAACAGCTACATCACATTGTCAACATTGTCAGTACGTACAGATCTGGGCCTACCAGTTGGTTTCACTCTACAGATCCACTATTTCGGAAATTGTTTATCCACCTTTTAATACTATTCTTATAAGGAACAGCACCATGACGAGGAACATGGAAATCGTTACGAAATAACCGTTATGTAGCAGTCACATACTTATTATAAAAAAAAATCTATAACTAAAGCACGATGTTGAACTGTAAACTGCTCCATGTTTATTGAAATGGCATCAGCTGTTTTCTTAATTGTTGCAACAATCAACCGTCTAAACCGAATAACAACTGAGATACAGCTGTTTAAAAAGAGTCAGATTTTATTGGGCATCCAGTAATCTATATATATAAAAGCGAAATACCACTCACTCACTCACTCACTCACTGACTCACTCATCACGATTTCTCAAAAACTACCGAACGGATTGAAATGAAATTTGGTATGTAGCTTCCTCTAGGGCCATAAGTGTTAAGTAAAAAAGGGTTTTAAAAAATTGGAAATTTTAGGGGAGTTTGGGGAGTAAAAATGACTAAATCACGATTTCTCCAAAATTAAAGAATGTATTGGAATGAAATTTTGTATGTAGCTTCCTCTAGGGCCATAAGTGTTCACTAAAAAAAGGTTTTAAAAAAGTGGAAATTTTAGGGGTGTTTGGGGGGTAAAAATTACTAAATCACTATTTCTCCAAAATTACCGAACAGATTGGAATGGAATTTGATATGTAGCTTCCTCTAGGGCCATAGGTGCTCACTAAGAAAAGAAAGGGTATGACAAATTTCGAAATTTTAGAAGGGGTTTGGGGGGATCAAAGTTAATAAAATCGCAATTTCAGATCTTTTATTATTATGAAAATAGTGCTTTTATTATTTAAGATCTATATATATAAAAGCCAAATACCACTCACTGACTGAACACTTAAAAAGAATACAATTACGTTAAAAATACCAACCACCACGGGCAACGCCGTACGGGTCAGCTAGTATAATTATAAAATCCAATTTACTATTTAATTTTAATGATACTTATCTTTCAGCGTTTGATTAAAGCAAAATTTCGACTCTACATATACAAGATCAATAAATACTAATATACATATATGTATACATGGTGAATGTATTTTGTTGTTTTTGTATCGCAATAAAAATAGTTACGATCTCTGAATATTTTAGTAACGAGGTTTTCCACAACAAGGCTAGACACCGGCTGAGTCAGCTAGAAACCCAACAGTAAACAACCATGTGTAAATATGACGTACATACGAAGTATAGTTAGGTTAGAATATCCACTTCATAAAGGAAGTCCATATAAAGTTTATTGTTTTAAATATATACTAGCTGACCCGTGCGAATATTTCGCATGTTAGGAGTAGGCCTAGTTAACTGATTTAATAGATTGATTTAATTAAGTAAATTTCTTTTAATTTGAACGATTGCGTCCCATCTAAAAAGTAAGAAACACATCTAAAAAGACAATTTCCATCTATAATTATACGTTTCACCTCCATAACTATTGAACTATAAACAGAAAAACATAATTAAGCAACAGAAAAATTAAACATAACCTACTTCAATAAAGTAAATTACAACATAAACAAACCATATTATGATAATAAAACATGTGTTGTTATAATCAGTTGATCTGTGCTATTATATATGTCCAACAGAACTCCAGATGATAATGAAACATGAACTGTTATAATCAGCTGTTCTGTGCTATTATATTCAGTTGATCAGTAAATACAACGTTAATGAATAGAAAATATTTTAAATTTCATTTTAAAAATATTAAATGAAGGAACAGTAAAATTTTAAGGCAAATATAGAGTTAATTACCATTCATTTAACACAAACAGCATGTCAATTGGTCCAATAGAACTCCATAAATCACTAGGAATAGGCTTAAAATTTTATCCCATGTTAAATTGCCATAAGAGATTGTAATTTCCGTTTTTATAAACTTTAGTGGGGTAATAGCTGAAATCCAAGCAAAATGGGCAATACAGACAATCGCATATATTATTTCTCAAGGCCATTTTTTTGTCGGTACGCCATAACTTCCTTAATACATCATCAAATTACATGAATGAGGCATCATTTTAAAGCTTTCCTTAACCGCTACACTGGAAAAATATTCAAACAGCTTAAAATTCTTGCATTAATAACAAAAATTGATTAAAAAACGTTTATATTATACTTTGTATGTTCCTAATGAAAGGCGCCATCTATTAACCATATATTTAACTAGCATGACAGCTGTTAGTTAGATTGTTTAAACTGTAAGATTGTATAGGTAAACCGTTATTTATAAACCAATGTAAATAAATAAACTTAATTAACTGAATTAAATCAACGTGTTAAATCAGGTAAATGCAGGCCTACTCTGAACTTGCGAAATATTCGCACGGGTCAGCTAGTTACCTTTAATTTGGTACCAACTGCGTGTATATCGGTCCAGTAAAACTCGAGATCTCACTCGGATTACAAAAAACCCTTTTCAAATTAATATATAGATTGTAAATCAAGAGAGATATTGTGTGTTGATCTATCTAATTAAAAGAGTGTTTTTAAAGTGCATCGTTTACAAATTGGTTTCTAGGAACTACAGTGCACTGTTAAAACTACTCCTGATTATACAAAAAATAACTTAAAAGTGCACATTGGAGGAAGGATACTGTAAGAGTTTAATTTTTGATAGTTTGCTATTACTTTCGGTGATCATATTTTCTGAGATATTCTTGGAATACTATAGTATTATTTTCCATCTTCTTCGATTACCTGCGATTTTGGTGATTGCAGGAGTAATCCCTATTGATCTTTTGGCAAAGAACAAATTTATCTATCGATGTCATGTGGAGATGGGTAAAAATTCGACATCAGCCAAAACAAGAGAGATTTCTAAGTTCTGGTGGCAAGATCGCTGGATTACCGATCAAGGAGGGAGAAGAACAGTTAGGCTAATAGTAAAGATAGAGTCCTGGGTCAGTCGTGGGTTTGGAGAAGTAAATTTTTATCTTACTTAATTTCTCACTGGTCACGGATACATTAAATCATACTTATATAAGATGGGTGAAATAAGTAGTCCTAAATGCGTGCATGGTTACTGCAACTTAGAAGACGTTAAACACACCTTTTTCGTATATGAAAGATGGGCTCCACAGAGACAGTTACTTGAGTTAGATTTAGGACATGTAAACCCTCATCGAGGTTATACTGCTGGGCAAGAAACAATGGAAGAAATTGTAAATCTTTACTGAAACATTGATCAGACCAAAGAAGTCGGAAGATGAATTACCAATGTCCCAATAAACGCAGCCTAACATAGGAGACGGAGCCTTAAGATGGCGAAAAGTGGCTCCATGCTGAAGTAATGCGGAAATGTGGTTCCGGCGTGGGTTTAAGCCTGGGATAAAGAGGTCAGGGTTTAATGGGAAACCTGGAGTCCCACACATCGGGATACGTATCTCCTGATGGTGCCTAATACATTCCGGGACTCTCTACATTAAAAAACATGTTCTTCGATTATCCTACATGAATCAAACTATATTTTTGTTTTAATATACTCTCTGTATTAAACTCATTCTTAATACTTTATAAAAACTCACAAATCAAGTCTTAAATATCTATACTAATATTACGAAGAGGTAAAATTTGTTTGTTTGTTTGTATGTAGGGGGTAATCTCTGGAACTACTGAACCGATTGAAAAAATAGTTTTACTAATAAAAAGCTACACTTTCCCTAAATAACATAGGCTGTAATTCATTTAGATAAAAATATTTTTTATTTCAATATTTGTAAATTTAGTCGGAAAAAATCTTAGGTTAGGCCTAGACTGATAAACCACAAATGTATTTACATGTATTACCTTAGCAACCAATTGTATAAAATAACAGATAAAACAGCTGATTTCAAACTTTGAAGCAATTATTTTTTGTATTTCTAACTTTTTGATTAGAATTTTTATAAAAGTGTAGACCTGAGCCTTGCTGGTTCTTTTAACCTTTATTATAACTGCTGTTGTAAAATGTACGAAATAATTTGATTTGAACATGTAACGTTATTTACCATCTTAGCTTTGAGGTTATTATTAATCCTACACCTTTATCATAATGAAAACATAACATGATTATGTGTATAGAAGGTTCCAACGGTTTGGCGTACGCAAGGGTTTCCCCTAGTAGCTAATATATTCGTAATATTTGGATTTGTAATGTGTGTCAATTCTGTTATATTTTGATATATAGTTATAACCCAATCATATCTTGAAACCTGACCAAAATCGTTTAACAGTATTGCTACATTTAAATATTTGTAAATGAATGCGCAAACTCTGAATTTGTTTGTAATTTTGCAAAAAAAAAAACCACAACAAAGTAATAAAGAGTCTTAAAACTTTTAAAATATTTCACGAAAGATTAGTCGTTGTTTAAAAAAGTTAAAGAAATACTGTCTACAATTCAGGAACTATAAAATTTAGGGTTCCCTAAACCAAAATGTACTTTTTTACAATAATTCGTTTACACATAATGTAAATTATAACTTGTTCATGCCAAATTCATTACTGAAACAAATTGCCAAAATGGATAGTGTTAGGGATAACAAATCTTAATTTTACATTGAACCATTTACATCATTGAACCATTTACATTGAACCATTTATATTGAACCATTTACATCATTGAACCATTTACATCGAACCATTTACATTGAACCATTTACATCGAACCATTCACATTGAACCATTTACATTGAACCATTTACATTGAACCATTTTTTGAATTCTTGAAAGATAAAAAATATGCTTCAACATCACCTAGTATTTCGTTATAAATATTTAAATATACTAAGTATCCAAGTTAAAGCTTATGGGTATTGAAAAAACCTCAAACAGGTTTTGCATAGGAGCCTCCTTAATTTGTTCACTCTATTTATTGTAAGCCCTGTAAAAATACACTTTACTAAATACACTAGTAAGCCCCACATGAAAAATCACAGGCAGATAGATTAGATACACAACAGAAATACTTACATCGTTTAAAAAAATCTATTTAAAAACAACAAACTTTATATAGGAATACCTATCTAGCCTGAGGGGATTTTTAACTCGTTAAATGTGTACAAATATAAGGATTATTTACATATGATTTTATGAAACTGTAGGCCTATTTGTTAAAATTTTTAATTTATATACATTAGGCCTATTATATAAAACATCAAAATAAATATATTATCTTTTAATTCATATTGATTTATCAAATGATTTATAGAAGTTATTAATATTATAACGAAGAAATTAATAATCGAATATGTTGTACGAAGATGTACGAATGTTTCCGAAGCTAAATGGATGGGTATCTCTTCTTTAAATTTGTATACATGAATATATTTATGATAAAAGGTTGTACTCATATTCATTGTATAACCTCAAAGTAAATCTAATAACGTATTATAGCCTACATTAGGTCTATAACTCATATACAAACAAAACAACTTCATAAGATATTATATTATTGATCGAAGTTGTAAACATAACCTCAAAGTGTAATATATGCTAGGTTTTGGTTAATATTACAGATGATGAAATCAGCTGTTATTATATTGTTACTCACGTACGTACGCACACTCGTTTTTATAGGAGTTGATTATGTTTATATATATTTATGTTTTATTTCTGTATTCATATTTTGTACATATTACGTTTAATTATAAACACTCGAAAAAATAAATGTATTATAATAAATTTTAGTCGAGGTAGTTCACATTCAGAACATTACACGTTTTATAAAACGAAGGTATTGTTATTTTCGTTAATGAATCCACGGAATAATGATTAATTGCAAATAAAAATTGCAATCAATTGTATACGCAGTGAATATTAATCAGTATACGGTAATAATATTAATATAAGAGTGTGTATTTTCAAATGCATTAAAATATTGTAAGCGAAATAGTTGCTGTAATAGTAAAAGCTTTCAAGGAGCCAAATGCGTAACTGTTGTAATAAATCTTGGAGATAGGCAAGCTATCACTTAAGATATTAAAATGTGGAGAATTTATATTTACATAGGATAATTTATCAGCTACATACTTTCAAGTTTACTTACACAAACTCTAACACTGAGTTCTATACCCGATCAAAATGGCAAACATACAGTGTGATTGAGGAAGAAACAGAGAAACATTCAGTACCTGTTCTACTAGTGAAAATAAAGAACTAAGTTCATATAAACATGGGTTCGGAAATTTTTCGTTTTCCAGTTATCCACCATTTTTTTTTTTTTTTTAAATACTTAATATCTTTGGATGTAGGAAATATATTGAACGCAAATTTTGGACACATATTGGTATGACATATTTTACTTATGTACAAAAACCCAAAATGTTTTTTCATATGTTTAAAAAATGGCGGCCGTTTAAAAGATTTAGTGTAAAACCTCAAACTTTTCAAAATTATCTCACGAAATAAAAAAATGTCTTTTTTAATGACAAACATAACGGTTATTTAAAATTATTTCTGTAACTTAATAGATAACAGAGTTATTTGGCTAAAACAAAAACAAATTTATCTTGGTAGCCTACTACCATTTTTACATATTTCTACATGGTACTACACATTTTTCTTTTTTTAAAAATACTTAATATTTTGGATGTAGGAAACGTATTGAGTGCAAATTTTGGATAAATATTTGATGTGACATCTTTTACCCATGCAAAACCTAAAACGTGTTTTCATATATTTTCAAAATGGCTGACGCTTAAAATTTTTTTTGCAAATTATCTAGAAAACCGCTAAGTTTACAAATAATTTAAAAAAACAAACAAATTCTTAACGACAAACATAACTGTTTTTTTTAGTAATTATTTCTGTAACTTAAAAGCCCAGTTATTGGCTAAAAATAAAAAAGGATATTTTATGACAACTGTTTGTGATTGAATTGCTCATCAAATATCCGTTTTATAAATAATTAATTAACTAAATCATTTACAGTTTTTTATTACGTAAGCAATAGTAAATTATTGCCATTTATTAGGTTATCATTAAAACATTCCATGAAATTATTTTATGGGGTGAGGGGGGTTGGAGTGTGAAGCACGCAGTAGTCTACCCTGTTCGTTCATATGGTGAAATGTAATTACTTTTGCTTCAAGTTAAATGGTTCGAATGAGGGTTAGTCGATATAATGTACTAACTTCACATATGCAATAATTAATAGATATATTGAAGGCAACTGAATGGGCTTTAAGTTTCCTTACGCAAACGAGGAAGATTGTAGAACGAAACAGAAGTTATAAGGACCTTGTTGTACCTTTGAGGTCATACAACGTAACATAGGCTCTCCTTGGCTATCCTTCCTACAGTTCATGGATTATTTGACATTTCTTTCACCTACATTTGATATGTATTTAGAAAGATACGGTTTTCTGCAAATGGTAGGACACATTAAGGGCTACAAATAAGCCACATTTGATCAAAATCGTTAAAGCAGTTTTATATAAAAAAAAATAATACGATTTTTTGGGGTTTTTTTGCCATAATGACATGGGGGGAAAGTAAAGGGGTTTACTTGACATGTATGGTGCAAATTTGTTTGAAATCGATCGAATAGTTTTCGCTCTAGCTTTGTATACATACAGACGGAGATTTTGTAAAACTACTTTTTTGGACTCAGGGGGTCTCAAAACGGATATTTAACAGAAATATCAACATCGATTTTGTTTGTACTATAGTACAGTGAGAAAGTAAAAGGAATTTTTTGGTTACTTGATATGTTTTTGTAAAGTTATCGGTTTTCGAGATATTTTCCAACACAAATTTTAAACGACCGCAATTTTTAGTAAAAGAAAAATGAATATGGGGTAAATATTGTGCACGCAATAAAAACTAAATATTTTAGATCCTAGTCCCATGGCCCAAAAACGCACAGTGAGTTTCGCCCAAACCGTTCTATGCATCCCTTTAGGCTTAGCTAGGTCAATTATTAGCTACGCGCAAAATACACGCTAAATATCCCATTTTCCACCAGTTTGATACTCATAACTTAGAACGAACATACAAATTACAAATCAGGTTTTGAGGTGTATTTAACACCTATGAATACATTTCACATTACTGCATACTGTTTTGATATGTATTTAAAGTTTAAAACAGCGTATACAGTAAATTAAAACACATACGATCTTGTCAAAGTGTTAAGCTTTTGATCCAAATCAGTTGTTTTATTTGTAGTGGTCGCACAAAACAACTAACTTTTACAATTTAAAAATTTTAAAATAGTTACCCTAAATATTTCCTGGATAAAAAGTAGCCTAGATTAGTCTCTGAAAAGTCATCTTCATGCAAATGAACATTTCACCAAAATTGCTTGAGCCGTTCCGGAGATTAGCTAGGAAAAACTGACAGACAGACAGAAAAAATAAAAAACGCAAGTTTAGGTTTTTGTAGAGTGTGCATAACTATACATGAGATTAAACAAAGTATTTATTTTATTTTTTTCGAAATCACTGATTTACACTTAAATTTTATTTATATGTATCGATGTTTTGAAATATTATTTAATACAGTACATATTATATTTAATTGTAAATAATTTACATGATGGTATATTTTCTTATAAAATATAGCAAAGAAACACTTTAGAACTATTAGTTCAGGCCCTTCCACCTGTAGCACATGGAGTCAGGTATCTTTATATATAATTCGTAAAGCCGTTTTTTGTAAACACAACTCCTCCCTTATTTCTGGACCAATTTAAATGTTTGAGGTTTCAAAAAATTCGTCTCATTTCGTAGTTTTGCAATAAGGTTTTAGATGTCAAAAATTCTTATCCTTAATGGCGTGAGCTAATATCAAAGGTCGGGTTTTCCCCATAAGATTAACATGGAAAATATTTAAAAACCATTTCTATACAAAACAGCTGTTTATAATAAGAAACAAACTAATCCAGCTGATTTCGTGGATGTAAATAACGATGATTACAGTATTCAGAAGGTTATAAAAACATTTTAATACAAAACAGCTGTTTATAATAAGAAACTAACTAATACAGCTGCTTTGTGGAAGTAAATATTGATTTTTATAAGGGAGGAAATGAATTATTTATTCAAATTATAAAATTTACGAACTAATTTGTTTTGAACATTTAACATTATTTACCATCTTAGTTTTGAGGTTATTATTTATAAATTTTTTGTTAGGTTTTTGATTAAGTGTAGACCTGAGCCTTACTGGTTCTTTTAACCTTTATTATTACTGCTGTTATAAAATATAAGAAATAATTTTATTTGAACATTTAACATTATTTACCATCTTAGTTTTGAGGTTATTATTAATCCTACACTTATATTATAAATAAAACATAACATATTTTTTTAGAAGGTCTCACCGGGGGTTGGCGTGCGAAGCACGCAGGGGTCTCCCCTAGTTAATGTAAATCCCAGACTCAGAAAAACAATAAAAATGTATTCAAATGTGGCTAAAAACCACGAAGTAATTGTATGTCTTTTTAAAAGCAATACTTATTTCAAAATATTGACTATCATTTTTACGAAACAAGACAAACTGCAGACATTGGACATCACTATTGACTCCCTGACATATCCAGAATTGTCTTATTAGCGAATTTCCTTAGGAAAGCTGAGCTATTGCAGTGACCTTATGATGAGACCTAAAGTCGGTAGTAGTAAATGGGCACCGATCATGGTCCCCAGAACACGTTTTCTGGTGTAAATAAAAACTTATGTATGTGTTCGCATTTTAAGTCCGATTCGATCAATATTGGCTACATTCGTTGCGTTGGTTTCGGCTCGGTCGAGTTCGTTAGCCATCAAATCCAACAACCAGAAGTTTTTCGTACTAGAATGAAACTTTTTTTGGGTTTATCTAAACAAAACCCTCACAAAAATTTATAAATTTATTGCATTATTCCGCACATTTTTTTTACACGACTTTATAGAGCGTCTACCTTCTATAAAAATCGATCTAAACGTAGAATACCACAAAAGTTTGTCCGCCAGGAGCGAAGCGAAGCAGCCCACAATCCGGGACCCCAGTGCTGGAAGCTTGGGTGGAAATATATTCTACTACTAGCTGACCCGTACGGCGTTGCCCGTGGTGGATGGTATTCTCAGTCTGTTTAACGTAATTGTATTCTTTTTAAGTGTTCAGTCAGTGAGTGGTATTTGGCTTTTTTATATATAGATCTTAAATAATAAAAGCACTATTATCATAATAATAAAAGATCTGAAATTATGATTTTAGTAACTTTGATCCCCCCAAACCCCTCCTAAAATTTCGAAATTTTTCATACCCTTTCTTAGTGAGCACCTATGGCCCTAGGTGAAGCTACTACATACCAAATTTCATTCCAATCCGTTCGGTAGTTTTGAAGAAATAGTGATTTAATAAATTTGATCCCCCCAAACCCCCCCCTAAAATGTCGAATTTTTTCAAACCCTTTCTTAGTAAGTACCTATGGCCCTAGAGAAAGCTACATACCAAATTTCATTCCAATCCGTTCGGTAGTTTTGGAGAAATCGTGATGAGTGAGTCAGTGAGAGAATGAGTGAGTGAGTGAGTGGTATTTCGCTTATGTATATTATTATATTTTGTACACGCAGTCAGCTATTCAGAGCTCTCGTGAGTAGGCCAATTTCCCAAATAGTCGGTTGAAACCGTAAAAAAAATAAACTAAATTTTGAAAATTCGCTCAACTCACGTCAGCGGTTCAGCTGCGGGATCGAATTGTATTTAATATACTACCAGAGTTTTAAAATGTAATTCACACGAAACAAATTAAATCAGACCTAAAGAGTGTTTTGTTGCTGAGGAGTTTGTGTTCGGTGGATGAGTTCTGTTTGTAACCGCAGTGGATTGTTTGCTGACCTCACGCTGTCCTACTTGCAAGTAAATGTTGAACGTGTATAATTTATAATGTAAATATTAATTCGGTATGTTCTGTAATTTTCTGGCGGTTAGTTTTGTTGTTCGAAACTCAACTTTTATATTTGTTAAATTAAAATTGTAGTTTATCGACGTGGAATTATTGTTATGCATTTGTGTGACTGACGTTGCAACAAAACTGTAATATTGACAAAAGCAAAATTAAATTATAAATGTAAACAAAAGTACATTTTGTAATATTTACTAAGATAATTTTATAAACAGTGATAAAATGAGATAACAATTGCACTCAATAGTTTTGACATTCTCCGTTTCGATAATTGCAATAAATTTTACTATCTCCGATACCACGGCATACTATCTTCCATGTGTTAAAGTTATAGAAACAACAAACTAGAAACATTTATTGATACTGGAGATTTTTTCCACCGGTAATGAATTAAAAAAAAAAAAAATTTTTTTTTGGAAGATAGGCCCACCTGTATTTCTAAGCGTTAGAGAAAGTTTAGTACGGACCATGCGCTCAGTCAACTTTTCAAGTGTTTTAAATGTTGTTTGTTGTGTTGTGCTTATGCATGGATGTCTGTAAACCAACGAAGTTCATGCGAACGGATTAAGACTTTTATGGATTCGAAGATGACCTCAATGTAGTAGAGGTTGAAAATAGTAGTCAATGTTCCAAATAAGGGAACTGATAAAAAGACTATGTACGTAACCTATATTACTGTTAAAGTGGAAACTGTGTGTGATTCGATACATCTCGGACTTAATCGTGTGACTTCATTTCGTAGGAATACACATCTAACTAATGCTTCGTCTTGACTCATTGCTTGGATCCCAATGCAGTGGGCAAACCTAAATTTAGTCAATCAATGCTGTCGGAGTTTTCACAGAACAATACTATCCAGGACAGTGTTTACTTTTATCCTTCCTTCAGATATAAAATACGACGTATTTAATTCCATTGCTATTTACAAGATAGACTAGTCTACCAGTTGTATTGCTTCACTTAGAACCAAGTTTTATAAATGGTCAAAACAACTGTTCTCAATATTTATAGTTGTATTTGACTTTGTTCTGCCTTTATTTGATACAATGACTCCACAAACCATTACTCTTACTACTAAATCACATTAAATACTACCAACTACCAATATTAACAATACTACCAATATTCCGTGCGAATATTTCCCAAGTTAGGAGTACTTAAGGTTGAGCGAGGGCCTTGCCAGTTTCGCGACAGCCTTGAGAGAGCTTCAATCTTTTGGCGCTGGATCGCTAGTAGTAGCGAACGAACATACGCTCAACCGTTACATAGATGAACTCTTTCCAAGAAGTCAAAAAATGAGCACTTTTACAGCCCATATTTCGCAAAATATTCGTTGTATTTTTTTTTGTCTAATTTATATTGATAACATGTTAGTAGGTTAATAGTTTTCAACACAAAAAAACTTGAAAAAAAATATGTCGTAAACCCTTCGCACAACCTTAACTGATTGAATACGTTGAATTAATCCAGTTAATTACGTTTATTTATTTCCGTCGGTTTATAAATAACAGTTCTGTTTATAAAGCTCTACGTTGATTTAATTTGATTGATTTGCGTGATAGATTACACTAGACTTGCACATAGAATGTAAACAATCTATCTAATAGCTGTCATGTTAGTTAAACAGATTGTTAATAGATGGCGCCTTTCAGTGGGAATTATATGAACTTTCATATGAAAGTTTCTTAAATATTTTTGAACGAAAACATTATAATTTTATTTAGCTATTTTTCGTCAATAACGGGGAACATAAGCTTTAAAGAGACGTTTGAGTCATTAATTTTGTTGAAAAATCCGTTGAAAAAAACACCTTTGATAAATCTATTTATATATAAAAGCGAAATACCACTCACTCACTCACTCACTCATCACGATTTCTCAAAAACTACCGAACGGATTGGAATGAAATTTGGTATGTAGTTTCCTCTAGGAAAACAGGTGCTCACTAAGAAAGTGTATGAAAAAATTCGAAATTTTAGGGGGGTTTGAGGGGTAAAAGTTACTAAAACACGATTTCTCCAAAATTACCGAACAGATTGGAATACAATTTATTTGGTATGTAGCTTCCTCTAGGGCCATAAGTGTTCACTAAAAAAGGGTTTTAAAAAATTGGAAATTTTATGGTGGTTGGGGGGGGGGGGTTAAAAATGACTAAATCACGATTTCTCCAAAATTACCGAACAGATTGGAATGAAATTTGGTATGTAGCTTCCTCTAGGGCCATAAGTGTTCACTAAAAAATGGTTTTAAAAAATTGGAAATTTTAGGGAGGTTTGGGGGGTAAAAATGACTAAATCACGATTTCTCCAAAACTACCGAACAGAGTGGAATGAAATTTGGTATGTAGCTTCTTCTAGGGCCATAGGTGCTCACTAAGAAAGGGAATGCAAAATTTCGAAATTTTAGGAGGGGTTTGGGGGGATCAAAGTTACTAAAATTATAATTTCAGATCTTTTATTATTATGACAATAGTGCTTTTATTATTTACTAGGGGAGACCCCTGCGTGCTCCACACGCCAACCCCCAACGTAACCTTCTAAAAACATATGTTATGTTTTATTTATAATAAAGGTGTAGGATTAATAATAACCTCAAAACTAAGACGGTAAATAATGTTAAATGTTCAATTTAAATTATTTCTTATATTTTAAAACAGTTATAATAACGGTTAAAAGAACCAGCAAGGCTCAGGTCTACACTTTAAAACCCTAACCTAAAAGCTAGAAATACAAAAATAATTGCTTCAAATTTTGAAATCAGCTGTTAATGGAAATATTGGAGCAAATATATTATGTTATTTTATTCAATTGATTGTTATGGTAATAAATGTAAATACATGTGTTGGTTTATCATTCTAGTCCTAACCTAAGAATTTTTCCGATTAAATTTATAAATATTGAAATAAAAAAAGGTTTTTATCGAAATGAATCATATCCTATGTTACTCAGGGATAGTGTAGCTTTTTATTAGTAAAACTATTTTTTCAATCGGTTCAGTAGTTCCAGAGATTACCCCCTACATACAAACAAACAAACAAATAAACAAACAAACAAACAAACAAACTTTACCTCTTTATAATATTAGTATAGAAGATCTATATAATATATAAAAGATAAAAGCCAAATACCACTCACTGACTGAACACTTAAAAATAATACAATTACGCTTAAAAGACTGAAAATACCAACCACCACGGACAACGCCGTACGGGTCAGCTAGTAATAATATATATGATGGTTCTGTAATATCTAGGCTACTGGCATAGATTATCCAATTTGGCGAAAATTTAAAATTTCTATAAACCTTTAAACTTACTGCGATGTAAACTTTAATGCTTACTTATCCATTAAGTCTCATTTACACGGGAGAGTTGAGTTTGTAGTAGAGTAACTATTCCCATGTAAACGCTCAATAGCGACTAGTAGCTAGTAGTAAGTAGCTAGTAAGTGGTAGAGTAGAGTTACTAGCAACATGTGAATCTACTCTACTCCCCTCTACTTCACTATACTCGTGTAAACCAGAGTAGGGTTGCTAGTAGAGCGAAGCTGAGTTGTGGGTGTTTTTGTAGCGTTTTGATGTATTCCGGTGCGTTAAAACTCTTAAGGGTAAACTTGTAAACTGATGGAGTTGTATACTGAATGTGACACAGAAATCGAAACAAGAGACAAGCCGCCGAGGAGGAGTGCAAAGGTTTGGAAAGGCTGGGTTTGGAGTTCACGAGCTTAAGCAGAAAATACAAATCCTCAGATACACTTACAATCAAGAATCCGTTAAAGTACAAAAATCGAAGAAATCAAGTTCAGGTTAGTAATGTGTGTGTACCAACTTCTCTCATAAGCACGTTTGGAAATCTCGCTACAACAGATCTCATTAACTTCCTTATTTTTAAAACAATATCACTCATATTGAGAAAATACCACAAGTCACACAATACCAGATATTTTTTAACTACAAATAATTCGACCACGCAGCTGGACCGCTGACGTGAGTTGAGCAAATTTCCAAAATTAAGTTTATATGTCTATGTTTTAGGGTTTCAACCAAAAATTTGGGAAATAGGTCTACTCACGAAGGCGTTGATCAGCTGTCTGTGTATACGCAATATATTAGTAGAATTTGTTTGCGCCTGGGGGCCTCGCGAGTTTGCACCACTTGGCTTCGAACCAGGTACTGTACTTTTATGGTATTTTACGTTTTGGTCGATTTTGGGGGAATTAAGCGAGCTATAAGGTCGCGTAAAAAAAGAAATGTGCAGAATAACATCCTACATTTATATTTGTAGAAAAAACTCTAAAAAATGTAATTCTCGTAGTAAAAATGTAAAAAATAGTTACTTCCGGTCAAAAAACGTACTTCCGGTGGTTGGATTTTTTGGCTAACTAATTCGTCCGAGCCACATAGACAATCAACACGTGTACCAAATGTGGATAAAATCGGACTTAAAATGCGGCCGCTAGAGTGCGAACACATATATACGTATATATATATATGAATTTTAATGACACACCAAAACGTGTTCTGAGGACCATGATCAGTGCTCATTTGCTACTCCCGACCTTGGGTCTCACCATAAGGGCTACTGCAATAGCTCATTTTTTCCTATGGAAATTCGCTAAAAACTACATCGACACTCCAATGTGTGTATACAGACGTCTGTTAAATCCGATAGCGTGAACAAGAGAGTGCACTCTACTAGAAACTCTACTCTACCCACAACTATACCCGTGTAAATCAGTTTTTTCGCAAAGAAATCTTGTTTGTGTCGATGTGTGATTAGAAAGTACAGAATCTATTTCGTAAACTGTAAACATTTATGGATAACTATACTTCCCTGAGTAACATAGGTTCGTCTCTTACTGGTAGTTATATACATCAGTCTAAATCGCTATGGCAACGAATACATAACAACATCTCCATGTATAAAACAAAGTCGGGTTTTGTACATAACTCAATAACTCAAGAACGGCTGAACCAATTTTTATTTGATTTGTTGGATTGTCTCAGCCCCGAATAGCAGAATATCAATCAAAATAAATGAAAAATACATAAATAAAATTAAAAACACAAAATAATTTTAGGTTAGGCGTAGACTGATGAACCATCATTTTATGTTTATTGAATGTATTTCAGCGCTTGACGATAATACCTGAACTAGGACGGAACCGATCGTCTCTTTTTAAATTGATGAACCAAAACACATGTTAAGTGAATGCATTTACATTCGTTGCCATAGCAAACAATTTGATAAAGTTTTTGCGTTACTCGTATTTTATATTTTTCATTGCCATAGCAACCAATAAATAACACTTACTTGTTTTCGTTACGCATTAAATTTTCTATTTGTTAACTCCTACCGAGGAACTTCATATCAAAAGAACGCATAAAAACTTCTAAACTGAGCAATATAGCACCCATTATTATATTGTATTATTTGCTATGTTTGACCTGCTGTATAACATAGTCAAGATACCCAATATATGATCAGCTACAGTAATACAAGAGTCATAAATAATGTCACAAACACAGAATAGTTTCATATGAAAGAAGCAATGAAGGGTTTAATTATAATGTAAAAACACATGTTGATTATTGAAAGTAGTTGAAGCAATACGAGGGATTTTAATGAGTTTTATTATTTCATTCTATTCAGCATTTATAAGAAGCTTTTAAAGGCATTCAAATCAAACTCCGTATGGTTGAGTGTGCAAATTAAGTCATACACCAACATAAAACTTTCATAATTTTCCCTTTAACTTTGTAAAGAAGTAATTTGTTACTACGCATGTGTAAAGAATTGTGTCTAACCGCGTTCGTTATTTCTTTCAAATGTTATATTTACTTTAACGCCTGTGGTGAGCCTCTTCTAAACCTGTAGAGTGACATGGTCGAACATAACAAACTGCGTTATAGGGAAATTCGGTCATCTTTGTTGTCCTGTTTAGCTTGGCAAAGACTTGTGACACAGAAGGGTGGACATTTGAAGGTCAAAAAGAAGGTCGAGGACAGCAAGTTCAATGAGGACTCTAACTGGGGTAAGGTATATAAAAGTTGGCATGGTTAAGAAGTTTGTGATACACCATACACATTCAGATTTTAGAAGAAAGTGGGATAAGTACATATCCGTCATGTATAAGTTGGTGAGTTAAAATTTTGACTGATTTAAAACTATATACAGTTAAGTAAAGTTATTAATTTGTTTAGGTTCTCTTTACGGTTAGCAACATTCACAATTGTTGGTACCTATTTTTTCAGTTTAGATATTAATGATATAATATAAATACCTGTAATTCGTTGCTGCTCGCAGTCCTATGTATATCTCTTTTCTCAGATGACGACCATTTCTTAATTATTATTCATTATTTATAATTAAACACGGTGTTAATTATTTATTTGAATTTGTGACGGATTCGATAATGCCTGACAAATAGGCGAAACGGTCGTCATCTGAGAAAAGAGATATTCATAGGACTGCGAGCAGCAACGAATTACAGGTATTTATATAATATAACCGGTCCAGTAAGGCAAAGAAGTAATTATATTAATGATATTGGACTCACGTTAGTATTTATTAGGTATTATATGAAAGTATTTTTATTTAAATTTATTCAATATATTTTATTATGTATCTAGTTACTACTAAGATTGACAAGTATTTTTTTGCAGTAATTTTAAATATAGTTTACGAAATTGTATGCATTTATTTACAATATAGCTCTTTAAAAACATATATAATACATGTGCCGATACAAGAAAAATAATTTAAATTCATTAAAAAAAGATTTAATTGAACTAAACGAATTAGATGCCACCGATGTTTTTAGGTACGTATACTATATAATTATTTTAATACGTGAACATCAAAATTTGTAGTACCTTTTTTTAGTATTTATTATAAAACTAGTGGACCCAGCAATGCTTCGCTATTGCTTGATTTAATTTAAATGGTAGTTATTCCATTTCGTTTACATTGACTTAAGCTAAGTGATCGAATTGAAAAATGCCAATTAAGTGGTTTTTATGCCAATTAAGAATATACTACACAAATTTAGATTTATAGTTTGTAAACCTTTAATACAGTAAACCTTTTTCCTAATCTAAAAAAACTGATAGTTGTGAAGAAATATAAAAAAAAAACTGATTCTAAATTATCCCAATTGTTAAAATAAACGTGTTTTGGTTCATTGTAGGCCTAACCTAAAATTATGTTCAGTTTTTTATCCAACTCGGCTGTTTTATAAATATAAAACAACCAATGTTTGAATTGAATTAAAATATAGTAAGCATTTTTAGTTGACTTTTGTTTTTGTGTGCTTTAAGTTGGTCAATCTTATCTAAAAAAACTGTTGGTTTGAATAATAATAAACTGATTATAGGCCTAAATGTTAAGTAAAGTTGCTATGGTAATTAATGTAAACAAACATTTCTTTGGATGTAGGAAATATATTGAACCCACATTTTGAATACATATTTTTTATGACATATTTTGCCCATGTACAAAAATCAAAACTTTTTCATATATTTTCAAAATGGCGCCAGTTTAAAAATTTCTTGAAACTCGCAAACTATACAATAAAATTTCAAGAAACAAACAATTTCCTTTTTAATGACAAAACTACAGTTTTTTTTAGTATTTATGTAGCTTAAAAAATAACCGAGTTATTGGTTAGAAACTAATAACATTTTAAATTATGGAATATTGGGCACTTCTGAGTGCTCCGGACGCCAATTCCGTTGGAACCTTCTATACGCATAATCATGTTATGTTTTCTTTATAATAAATATGTTGGATTAGTAATAACCACACAGCTAAGATGGTAAATAACGTTAAATGTTCAAATCAAATTATTTCGTATATATTACTTTATTACTGAAGTTACAATAAAGGTTAAAAGAACCAGCAAGGCTCAGGACTACACTTTAATAAAACCTAATCTAAAAGTTAGAAATACAAATAATTGCTTCAAAGTGTGAAATCAGCTGTTAATGGAAATATTAGAACAAACAGCTGTTTTATCTGTTATTTTATTCAATTGGTTACTATGGTAATTCACCAGTCTAGGCATAACCTTTTTTCCCGACTAAATTTACAAATATTGAAATAAAAAATGTTTTTATTAAATTGAATTATAGCCTATGTTGGAAATACAATTAGTTGATTCAAAGTTGAAATCAGCTGTTCATGGAAATATTGGAACAAACAGCTGTTTAACTGTTATTCATCACTTTAGGCCTAACCTAAGATTTGTTTTCGACTAAATTTACAAACATTGAAATAAAAAATATGTTTTTATCAAAATTAATTATAACCTATGTTACTCAGGGATAGGGAAGCTTTTTATTAGTAAAACTATTTTTTTCAATCGGTTCAGTAGTTCCAGAGATTACCCCCTACATACAAACAAACAAACAAATTTGACCTCTTTATAATATTAGTATAGACATAGACAACTACTGAAATATACAACATTTAGTTTTTTGTAATGTTTGTCATTAAAAAGAAAATTTTTGTTTCTTGAAATGTTTTTGTAAATTTAACGGTTTTTGAGATATTTTACATATATAAACATTATAAACGGAAGCCATTTTAAAAATATATAAAACACTGTTTTGGTTTTTTATTCATGGGTAAAATTTGTCGTACCAAATATGTATCCAAAAATTGCGTTCAATATAATTTCCTACATCCAAAAATATTAAAATTTCGTAAAACAAAAAATGGTGGATAATTGAAAAACAAAGAATTTCCAAACCCATGTTTATATGAACGTTTCTCTTTATTTTCCCTAGTAGAACACCCCCTGGAAGTTTCTCCGTTTCTTCCAGAACCACCATAATACGTTATAATATATAGATTATACAACCAAACAAATTTTTTTAATAAATCATACTTAAATTTATCTCTTTCCTTAACAAAACACTAGGATTCACACGTAGTAATAATAAAGAGAGGGGGAGAGAGATAGAGAGAGTAAATAGTTAGGTTAAACGAGAGGACGTGCAGTTTATTGATCTACTTCCTCCATTATCTGTCTGTCCTCCTCAACTCAACGACTATTTGAATTACAAATCTACCATGTTCGATGGCTAAATTTGCATTTAAAGTAGCCAATACAATACTCGAAATAAAAGATGCATGAGAATCTGAATGTTTCATAAATTGAATCTTTTCTTTAGGGTTTTAATCCAATTTTTATATTACGGTACCCTCTCCAACGGGTAAACCTTCAGTTGTTATCACACTTATTACTTAATGACTACTATTTTAAATAATAAAATGATGTTAATCTACAAGTGAAGCAAATTTCACTTAAACAATCTACTAAATTATATAATAACGATTTTTTTGTAACAATTTTGGTTAAACAATAGTTTTAAATTAGGTTTAAATCATTTAACTGTTTTTTTCCGCTAACACACTTCCTCAGCAAGGGATATTTAATTAAATTACAAGTGAAAAACATAGACCAAGACCGGGAGTTGAACCCGGGACCTTCAGGTTTCCGTAATCGACCAATATCGGTAGATATCAGGGTAGCTCAGATGGCAGAGCATCAGGACGGAAACCTGGAGGTCCCGGGTTCAATTCCCGGTCTTGGTCTATGTTTTTTCACTTGTAATTTAATTTAACTGTTATCAAAGTAGAAGTTTATTAAACGTTGATTTTACTGTTTCAGTTGGTTCTCGCTGTCATAGTCGCTGCGGCTTCTGCTGCTCCTGGTCACGTGGTCGCTCCCGTGGTCGCAGTACCCGTCGCTACTAGTCACACCGTAGTCAAAACATCAGTGGTCCATCCTGCTCCGGTAGCGCACCCAGTCCCCGTGCTTCATGCCGCACCGGTTGTTGTTAAAGCCGCTCCCTTGGTACCGGTAGTACGTCCAGTAGTTCCGGTAGTGCGCACCGTTCCTGTTGTCAACCACAGAGTCGTCCCTGTAGTCCATCCGGTTCCAGCTGTCGTCCCGGTAGTCCATCATTCTCCAGTGGTTGCCGTCCATCATTAGAACTTGATACTGACAGTATATCAACGATTGTTTTTAGATGTTATGTAATTTAATAAAATTAACTAAAATTTACGTTGTTAGCTAATTAGTTCCATTGGGAATTCTATATGTCCTTTAGAGTGTAATATTAATTTATGAATTCAGATATCTTACAGTGCATAGCAAAACATAAATATTTCCGAATGTGTATATATTGACGTTACTGTTTTATAGAAAGTATTTAGTTAGATAATAAGGAACAAAAACTAAATCTGTCACGTATACCTTCAAGCACAAGTAAAATTCAATATTTATTTGTAAAGCTGAAGGATAACATAAAGTGGACGAAACAACACAATAATGTATATGATAATTTATATAAATGAATTATATAAATTTTTATGATAATTTATACGATAATTATCATATAAAAATGATAATTTTATATGATAATTTATCATATGATAGTTTATCATATAAATTGTTTTTTATATGATAACTTTGGTAAAGGCTGTCTGACAAAACTTTTGCAAAATATGCCAACACGTTTAGTTTAGAAATCAGTAAAGTAAATTTGTTGGACATCACTCATATATAAAAAGACTAGAGTCCGCGCCCTGCTCGTTTCGCTCACCGAAACCCAATGCGACTCGCGGCGAAGCAAATGCAAAAAGATTGTTATGTCTTCGGTGGAATGACGATCGATTAAGACAGACATTTATTATTCTTATATAGAAGAGAGGCACATTTCAAGTTACAACATATTACCAAAACGTGATACGTAAAGTAGTATTTCAAAATGGTAAAATAAGCCTAGTAAAAAAGTTGGATATTTTCAATATTGATAGGTGTTTGAAATTATGATATAGTAAGCCGTTTTCTTTGTCTGTGCGTTATATTACCTAACCTAATATTAGGTCGGTATTGTTAGTCGGTTGTGAACAATAATTAAAAGATTCTAAATTTGCTAATGTTGTTATAAATTTAAACTCTTTCAAGAAACGTGGGTTCATCCAGTACAGGCCTTACCTTATGTGTTAAACCAAAACAGCTGTTTGTAATATGTAACAACAGATGTTTGAATAGTTATAATAAGCCTTTGTATTTTATTGTGTGTTTTTATTTTGCTAATCTATTCTAAAAAATTTGTTTGTGAAAAATAATTAACTGTTTATAGATTTTCGAAGTTGTTTGTTACGGTAATGAATGTAAATGTGTTCAAAAAAACGTGTTGTTAAAAAAAACGTTTAGGCCACATTTAGAATTGTGTTGCTAATCCTTTGATTTAAATCAGCTGTTTTATCTATTATAGGGCTGGGAGTGAACCCTCATTTTGATCATTTTCATCCCTTAAGTGCACTTCTACATACTGGTATGAAGGTACCCTGAAAATGTATATCTCTAGCTATCATAGTTTTAGCTGTAAATTTATTATGAATCTATCAGTCAGTCAGGACTTCTTCTTTTGATACATTTTTAATAAATACCTAAGAGTGAAATGTAATATAGTTAAACATGATTTAAAACTAAATGGTTGCACATTTTGATGTGTATGTATGAATGTTGATGGATCGTTAAAAAATATAATGTTGAGAGAATAGAATGATCAACCCTTAAGCTAAAATTGTATAATTGCTGTAATACTTATGCAATTCTTATTAACATTTAAAGTTAATTTGTCGCCCACCAAAATATTTACACTTGTGATAAAAAATAAATGAATAAAAATCACTGTTGATAAATTAAAAATGTAACTTCAACAAACTTTAAAGTATTCATATATTTTGTACGATATTATTTGTAGTTTATAGACGTTTTTACATTAATTTCTAAGCAGTATGTTTAATAAAGGCACAAAATTTACGGTGTGGCTCCTTTAACTTAAGTGATTAATTTTCAGCAGGATTAGACAGCCACTTGTTCTTTACTAATCTTGCCTAAAAATACTAACTTTCCGTATTTACTAAAAGTGTTTATAAAATTAACTCCCGATTCCCCTTTAATTCCAACAGGGTGAGTATAATTATGTAATCTCTGAATCTGCACTTCACACAACAAAGTAAATAAATATTCTAAACTAATTTTTCAAAACTTGAATTGAAATCACTTTACAATTGCATTGCAGTATTGAAAGATACTAAGGAATAAGTAGGCCTACTTCTAAAACAATTATAGAAAGTTGGATCTAAAATGATTTTAAAAGTCAGTGTGTATTTAGTAAAATGAACCATTACGCGATTAATATTGCGACTGGAAATATTTGATTATGGGCTAAAAGTGCTTGATTTCTTTTTGTAAAAAATGTCTTTAGTATAGTTTATTTTGTTTTGTTTTATGTCAGCTAAACAAATGCTAGCCAAGGAGTGGCATAGCGTATAGAAACGGAAAGCCAGAATATTTAAACATACGAGATTTGATTTTTGTATATAATTAGTTTGACTAGGTATAAGTGGAATCAAACAACAGAATCACATTAATACAGTTCATAAATTCTGTAATAAATAAATACACACAACCAAAAGGTTTACTAATAATTTTAATTTTGAGAGTTATATTGCTTTGGCGCAGATAAACAAAGTTTTTTTTAATCTTATCTACTGTTTATAATGATCGGCTTTCCAACTTGGACTCTTCATTTGATGTGCAACCCTTAGATTTCTCTTACCCCGTGTTCTTTTACTACCTCCTTATCTCAATGACTATCTATTGTCGCCATTTGTGATTCCAGTGGTCTCATTTGTTTGTGAAAAAGTCATTTAATACGCAATATCTCGTGCTTTCTGTCTTGTTTTCTACTATGGCGCGACGACAAGTTTCCTAAGATGAAATGAATCGGGCCGTGGTGATGCTTGAAGCAGGATTGGGTCAAGTTCAGGTTGCTGATTCTTTCAACACTACAAAGAGCGTTATTAGTAGATTGTGGAGTAGGTATATTAATACTGGCAGTCCTTCAGAACAACACCCAGGCCAGGGACCACTACCTGGTGGTACAAGCGCGACGTCAGCCAACCATCACTGCACCAGAATTAGCGATCCAGTTGCATTACATAGATAACGTCACTGTTTATCCTGAAACCATTTGAGGGAGCTTACATGAAGCGGGTCTCCACTCTAGAAGCCCCAACGAGACTTTCAAGAGCAGAGTAGCACCATCATCATAGAGATCATAGATTAATCTCGTTTTGGGTTTCATCCTGACAGGCGTCGAGTAATAGTTTGGAAGTAAACAGAGAATGGCTGGTAGCCCCTCAGGAGGTTCACCCATATGACTGTGGTGTGACTGGGTATCAGCGTTGGCGGAAGAACTGATATCATTTTCCCGGACGGGTTCGTAAAGGTAGCGAGAAATCATTCTTGAACTTGCCGTACGTTCTTATGCCGGTGCGATGGTTCCTCATTTTCGTCTTATGTACGACAACGCCACGCATTGCGGTTCCTATTGTCGACTGGTTCAATCAGGAGTGGATTGAAGTTTTGCTCTATCCAGCACAGTCTCCAGACCTAAATCCTATCCTATGCGTTAAAAAAGTGCCACTCGTGATGTGAGGCATGCCCTCGACGCGTCCGACTTCCCGTCTGAGCTTCTCCAACAGCACTTGCAAGCGCTCCCGCAACGAAGAAAAGACCACATCATGCACACCATGTGAAGAAGGATAAGAGCAGTCATCAACAATAGAGGAGGACCTAATTTATACTGAGGTACTCTTTACTTGACCCATTAATATTATTTTTTTAAAGTTTAACCAATCATAAAAGTTAAAAAAATATTATCATTACAATATTAACTCCATACTGGTTAGTTAAGTATCAAAACAATATCAAATATTCAAGTCTTACGAATCAGTATACTTATTTTGTAGAAGGTAATTAATTGCAATACAAAAACAAAATTCTTTTGATTGTCGAATTTATAACTTCAAACAGGATTTTTAAAATATTTGAGCGCAATTTAAACATTTTATTTTAGTCGTAGTTTTAGTATTAATTATAAACTTGGTAATTAAAATAGTTTCTACATTATTTTTACTTTCTCACTATACTATAGTATAGAGAAAGTATAGTGATCGCAAAACAAATCGATGTTGAGATTTTTGTGGAAATATCTGTTTTGGAACCCCCTGCTTCCGAAAAAGTGTTTTTTACAAAATGTCTGTCTGTATGTATGTATGTCTGTCTGTCCGTATGTATGTATGTCTGTATGTATACAAAGCTAGAGCGAAAACTATTCAATCGATTTCAAACAAATTTGCACCAGACATGTCAAATAGACCTGTATAGATGCACGAGAAACGGTTTTGAAAAAATTGAAATACAACCCCCTTTTTAGAAAAAAACCCCAAAAAAACCAGTTAATATTTTTTTATAAAAAACGGCTCTAACGATTTTGATAAAATTTGGTTTATTTGTAGCCTTTAATGTACCCTACCATATGCAAAAAAACAGTATCTTTCTAAAAATTCTCGTTTAGCTAATAATAATAATAACTGATTTTTGGGGTATCTTGGCCATAAAGGGGGTTGTTTTCAAAAATTTTCAAAACCTTTTTTTCGTGCATCTATACATGCCTAATTATTGACGTGTTTGGTACAAATTTGTTTGAAATCGATCGAATAGTTTTCTCTGTAGATAATAATAATAATAATAATATTTATTAGTTAATCTCCTACTTTAATAAATCACCTCTCCTACCTCACCCTACAAGTCATACTCAATCTGTTTAATAATTTAAATATGTTTGTGAGAAAGTATGTACCAGTTGCTGGTACCGTTTATTACTAATGTTATTGCTATTATTTTTCTGCCAGGATTTAACTGTTGCAATCGGTGTGTTCTTATTTCCCAAGCGTTCCTAGTTTTATGTCTTCAACACTTACCTTCCTCTTATGACTACATTTTGGTAATTGTCAAAGTTTTGCAAACGAAATCGCTATCAAAAATATGTCAACAGAAGCATTTTGAACACGATATTACAACACGAAGGATACAAGAAGAATTCACTCAGCGCAATAAATTTAAAAGATTGAAGTTATTATAGTATCTAAAATACTGATTGTATATTTTTACTGAGGCATTAATTAATGAAAAGATTACAAATTTGAATTACGAAATAAAGTTTGTTTTCATTTCTTAACGTCTCAGCTGAACCGCTGACGTAGTAGAATATGTTTGCACCCAGCTGACGCGGTGCTTCGTTCCGCTAGCATAGGGAAAAATCTTCTTGACCTTGCGGACTCGGATGATGGACTGCTTCGCTCGCAACAACAAACTTGAGAAATCCCGGCCGTCAGTCTCGGATCAGTAGCCCTCATCCCCCACGTGGGCACTTTTATGACATTTTACGTTTTGATCTATTTTGGAGGAATTAGACGGGCTATAAGGTAGTGTAAAAAAACAAAATGTGTAGAACAATAAACTTTATTTATTTTAGATAAATCCCCCAAACATATTTCACTCTAATGCGAAAAACTCAAAAATGTTTACTTCCGGTCAATAAACGTGCTTCCGGTTGTTGGATGTTTTGCAAACGTAGTCGTCCTAGTGACTTAGAAAACCAATTTGGACCAAAATTGACGTAAAATGCGACTGTCCAATTTTGAATAACATTCCAAAACGTGTTCTGGGCACCATGTTTGGTGCTGTTAACGTATGGCGTCACCGGCTTCCCAACTTAGAAACGCAGCTTATTTACGGAATTAAGAATAGATTAACAAAGTAAATTAGCTTTTTATTTTTAATAAATCTTAATTCTTTGATAACAGATTTGTATATTTTATAGTTTTATCTCTCCTTTTGGTCGTTCTGCTTCCACAATATTTAGAGAATCAATTTAGCCTGCATTTTAACTAATTTAAACAGTACAATTTTCTATGTCAGGCACAATCAAATCAGCACAACATTTGTACAATTTACCGAGTCTTCCCATTGTATATTTGGCAAAAGTATAAAAAGTGCAAGTCTAGATTAGGTTAGAGCAAATTCTAGGCATAATACAAATCACTTTTGAAGTAAAAACTTCTTTAGGCGCACCAAAAAATCGTGACACGCGAGACGCTTAAAGTGAGATTTCGATTTCGTCGATCATTTCTTCTTCTTCATTGGTTTACAAGCGTACTAATATAAACCAGAAGTTTAATGTAACAGTTGATCGTTAAAGAAGAAGAAATCGACGAAATAAATTAGACAGTGGTAAATTCAAATGCTTAAACTCAGTAGCTGTATGGGTTCGGTCACGTCACGCTACCGATAAAATGGACAAAGTGCCTTCTAATTTTGCTAAAAGTCTAACTTGGTTGCTATGGTAATGAATGCTTTAAATAAACGTGTGTTGGTTCAGTACTCTACAGGCCTAACCTGTTGTTAAAATAATACAAAATAACTGTTTAACTTTAATATTTAACGACAGATGTTAAAACTATAATCAAGTAAGCACTTCTCGAAGATTTTCAAGAAAGCTGTGTTGTTTCAGTATAACTTGAATCTAAAATTGTGTTCTGTTTGTTATTATTTGACTATAGACAATCATGATTATGTTATTTTTTAGATTACAATTTTTAACGGGACAAGATCAAACTAATTATCAGATTTCGGATTAAACCAATATAACCAACGATTTATATTCATGAGAGTTTTCACTACTGTCGGCTGTCCCACGACTGGTTTATTAATTTGTTTTGATTGTATTTACAATTAATTTTAGAAAGCACACACAAATATGACCAAAACTAGGTTACACACTTCTTACATACATAATAGTTATAGAAACGTGTGTAAAATAACTGAATGTGCTGTCTTTGAAAATGCATTAGGTTTATGAGAATGGTAATTTAAAATGGAATTGTGCCCTTAAGGTAATAATCCCAAAGAATCTTTTAGTTCAAACTCTCAACAAGACCTTCTTTTTAACTATAAACATTAAATATAGTATATTTAAGACTCGAATACTTAGTTGTTTAGATGACATTATAAATATGGATGTGCCTCATAAAAACGAACATAATAATAAAAATTTAGGTAGAATAAATAAAAAGATTAAAAATAATGAGTGTTGCATCTAAAATATTGTCTTCAACATATTCTTAAAAGTAATTCAATTAGAAACTAAACAAAAAGCGAGTTATATTTCATTTGAAAAGTGTAAATATAACTTACAAAACAATAGTGAAGCAGCAATCAAAACTACAACAGTTTCTAAGCCGAGAAAAAGATGTCTAAGTGTTATTTATACATTACAGGTGTCGGCATACGCATAAAACAATGTTCTGCTTTAAAATAATGTCAGGGGTAATTTTTTTTGCATATAAATGGATTACGAAAATATGATTAATAACATTTATTCTACTCATTTTCCAAATCGTAAAAAACAAAACAGTCATGGGACTGCCGACAGAAGTGAAAACTGTAATGAATATAGACAATCTTGTTTGTGTTATTTTTATTTTTTTAGGTTTCAATTTTTAATGGGACAAAATAAAAATAACACAACTTACAAAATGAGGAAGCACAATGTCCATTTCATAGGTATGACCAAATAAACTATTTCAATACAACTTACGAAATGAGGAAGCAAAATGTCCATTTCAGAGGTAGTATCAAATAAACCATTTCAACACAATTTACAAAATGAGGAAGCACGATATGTACATTTCAGAGGTTGTACCAAGTAAACTATTATAACACAACTTACAAAATGAGGAAGCACAATGCCCATTTCAAAGGAATTACCAAGTAAACAATATACTCTGCTATATACACATTTGTACTATATATAATAGACCGTGATGGAAAATGCGTGATGGTAAAATCCGATTCACCGCCTGCAAAATATTTTTGGACGCGGTGCGCCTCCACTTCAAAATTCCATATTTTATCTTATGTGTATCAAACTTCAAATATTCAATTTAGCTAATAATACTTCCTGAAAAACATGTCAACTTAGAATATCAAAACTATAATTATTTCAAGCATAAAGCTTTATTTGAAATATGAAATAAATACGAATTATGCTGGAATATAACAAGTCATGGCCCTTTATCACTTAATGACGTTATGCCGAGTTAAAATACTGTACTTCCATTTAGCGTACCGAAGTAAACAAGGAAGGTACAACTTGGCGGTAGAAGGCCGAGGTCAGCGGGTAGGCAATGCTCAGGGTATATAAGCTAAACATGAAGCACTGGTTGTTATTAGATCTTTCTGAACTCTAAGCAGATCAACACTTCAACATGTACAAGCTTGTGAGTACCAATAGATTTCAAAAACATAATCAGTTCTTTTACTTTATAGAAATTGTTAGGAGTAAGTTAGCTACCGACCAAGTAGGTAACTGAACTCACCATGTAAACGGTTTTGATATGTTTACTTACAAACACTTTACAATTAACTTTCAGAACGAAGTGTATCATATAACCTAAAAATATTTGAATTAAATAAGTGTTTTTATAGATATGTATTCGTTATTACATACAAATATTCTGCTTTTAAACTATCCCATGGATAATATAAACTAATAGTTTTGGCCAAGAACTTTGCAAAGTTATATTTATCATCAACTCCTATAAAAGTGAGTGTAAGTCCGTACATACGTACGTGAGTATCATAATATAACAACTGATTTCTCCCACCATCCGTAAAATATTTAAACAAACCCAGTATTGATTATACTTTGGGGTTATGTTTACAACTCCAATCGTTATAATTTCTTATGAAGTTGATTTTTTTAAATATGAGTTCAGAACTAATGTGTGCTATAATATGTTATAATATTTGCTTTAAGGTTATAAACTGTGTATAAATACAACTTTTTATCATCAATATATTCGTTTATACAAATTTAAAGAAGAGATAACTATTCGTTTAACTTCGAAAACACTCGTACATCTTCGTATAACATATAAACATATTCGATTATTAATTTCTTCGCTATAATAGAATTAACTTCGAAATCATTTGATCTATCAATATGAAATAAAAAGCAATTAAAAGATAATATGTTTATCTTTCTTTAAATGTATTATAACGTACATACATACACAATTTTAATAAATATTCCTTCAGCTTTATAATCCTTATAATTGTACACATTTACTGAGTTAAAAATCCCCATCAACATAGTTAGGTAGGCCGAGATAAAGTGTGTTGTTTTTAAATAGTGTTTTGTATAAATGATGTACCGTATTTCTACTGTGTATCTAATTAATCCGCCTGTGATTTTTCACGGGGGTTTACTAGTGGTCTGAAATAGTCATAAGAGGAATTAAAGTTACACTATCATAATTAGAAATCATAGTTAGAAATCAGTGTCTAATATAATTTATTTCTATTTAATAAATAATTTACTGTTTTTATTTGCAATTTTAAGGTAAAAATAAAAATAATTACAACGGTTTTGCTAATTTAGAATTGTTAATTCGTGTTGCCATCTATTTCTCACTCTGAAAATATCATCTGTGCGTGCAATTTCAGCCTCAAAATTTGAAATAAATAAATACATTGTTACGGTTAAGACGTGTTTAGGAACACTTTCAAATTTGTAAATATCAACACAGACCAACCATGTCTGTCAGATGCTTTCTAAAAGGTGAGACAACTTTTACTCAAATAATTTCAAAATTAAATATTTTAAAGTCACATTAACTATTTCGAAGCCCAATTAATCTATTGACTTATCAACTGCAATTAACTCCAAAATGCTCTTCAATAACTCTATTAATATTCGTGCCGTTATTTTAAATAAACTATTCATTTGGTCGCACACATTCTTTGGTTGGTTTTTATTTCAATTTAAAAAAATCTGGAAATTGGTTGACCGTGCAGGCCAACCCTAGAACTTCCCGCTGAGTTTGAATTTTAAACGCTTAAAATGAGTTTTTTTGTTAAAATACCAAAAAACGAAAATTTGTGAATTTTTAAACAACGATAACT
>JAGFPH010000371.1:257235-267328 GCA_018207615.1 Philaenus spumarius
GATTTTCATTTTTAAAAAAGCATTCTACGCAGTTTTTAAAGCACAAAAAGAAAATGTACAGGTTTATATTGATTGGTTGAGAAATCTGGAAGATATGTTAAAAAAATACCAAAAAATACCAAAAAACGAAAATTTGTGAATTTTTAAACAACGATAACTTTTGAATGCGTCGTCCGATTTTTATTTTCAAAAAAGCAGTCGACGCAGTTTTTTAAGCACAAAAAATGTATACATGGTTTTATTATGATTTTTTCGCACGCTTTAAAGTTATTTTTAAAAAACATAAAAATTCCAAAAAAAATTTAGGTTATTTTTTTCAATTTCTTCGGATTGGCTCGATGGATTAACTCTCAAATCTAATCAGATCTAAGTTTTGATACACCCTTTCGAATGACATGTCGTAGAATTCAATCGGTTGATTCGTTTTTGAGAAACTGTACGACAAAAATTTATTTACACACATACATCCACACACACACACACACACACACACACACACACACGGTCGGACACCTCGGCGGGAATAGTCAGAATGGCTTCCTGGGACCTCAAAACGTGGAGATTTAATGAAAACTCGACTTTCGAAAATCGGACCGAAATCAATAACTTCCCTTTATTGGTAGCGGGAAGTTAAAAAGCCAGCAGTACTGTACAATGCCCACATATCCACGGTAAAGTTTTACAATGGAATGTGTTGCATTTAAATTCAGCTAATAACAAAATGAAATAGTTTCAATTTCACTTTAAAGTTTTGCAGTTATTAAACTTTCATTTCCAGTCTGCAAATAGAATCTTTTAAAAACCAAACGGAATATCTTGACCTCCGTGACTCAATTACCTCTGATTCAGCTTTTCAGTCAAACGTATAAATTCTTTTCTTATCGAAATAATATGTTTACGTGAATTTCCCTTATGCAATGTTTTGTACCCACAAATTCAAATATTCTCTAATTTCTGTTATTAATTGCTTATGCTTTCAAAATTATACTATTTAATAAATTTCTACTGTAATAAGCAATAATTTTAGAATTTTGCTAAATAATGCTTTAAAATATTTAAACTCTGAGTGAAATGTAAAATTGTATACTTTCAAAACATTGAAAACACGCTTAAATAAAAATAAAAACAAAAACACTCGCCAATGTGAAAATGGTTTTGAGAATATAAACGATGAATAGATTTTAGCAATTTCTATAAATGGAATTTCATTGTCTGTTTATTATTGCTATTCATTGATTAGTTTTGCGAAGCGTGATTCGTTTAAGGTTTCTTTTAACATTCTAAACATCGCACTCAAACAGTCTAATAATATTTTCTCTATGCAATTTAGTAAATTTATTTTTATTGGAAATTGAGGAAGGTTAAGGTTATGTATTATGCTAAAATATTAACTAGTGGCTTCGCTTACTTCTTGGCAAGACTTTTACTTGCAGATGTGTTCCAGATTTTTACAAAATAAAGTAAACTCGTAACAAGAAGAACACAACAGTTTATAAATTAATTCAAGTTTTGGTGAAACGTATTTTCATATTTCTCTTCTACTACGATACTTCTTAGGCAGATTAGGTGTTGGACATTATTATTAACTAGGGGAAACCATGCGTGCTCCGCACGCCAACTCCTTTGGAACCTTCTACACACATAATCATGTTATGTTTTCTTTGTAATAAAGGAGTAGGATTAATAATAACCCTAAAGCTGAGATGGTAAATAATGTTAAATGTTCAAATCAAATTATTTCGTATATTTTATAAACATCAGTTATAATAAAGGTTAAAAGAACCAGCAAGGCTCAGGTCTACACTTAAAAACCCTAACCTAAAAGTTAGAAATACAAATAGTTGCTTCAAAGTTTGAAATCAGCTGTTAATGGAAATATTATAACAAACAGCTGTTTAACTGTTATTTTATTCAGTTGGTTGCTATGGTAGTAAATGTAATAATATGTGTTGGTTCATCACTCTAATAATTGTTTCCGACTAAATTTACGAACATTGAAATAAAAAAATGTTTTTATCAAAATGAGTTACAACCTATGTTACTCAGGGATAGTGTAGCTTTTTATTAGTAAAACTATTTTTTCAATCGGTTCAGTAGTTCCAGAGATTACCCCCTATATACAAACAAACAAACAAATTTTACCTCTTTATAATATTAGTATAGATAGTATAGATTAATACACACTGTAATATTCTTTATAGGATAGATTAGGGCAATTCCGTAGACTAAGGAGAACGATTAAGAGCTAGTAATTGAAATTAAGTATTGTTACAAATCTACAATAATTTTGATATGTTTGTCGTAGATTGTAATTGCTGCCGTCTTCGCCGTAGCTGCGGCTGCTCCAGGACACGTTGTCGCCCCAGTGGTCGCTGTGCCTGTTGCCACTAGTCATTCAGTAGTCAGGACTTCCGTAGTCCACCCATCACCAGTCGTCCATGCTGCTCCTCTTGTCCACGCTCCCGTAGTCCACGCTGTTCCCGTAGTCAGACATCGTGTCGTGCCTGTTGTCCACGCTCCAGTTGTCCCTGTAGTCAGACAACATGTTGTTCCCGTTGTTCACCCTGCTCCCCTTGTCCGAGTACATCATGCTCCCGTTGTTACAGTCCATCATTAAAGCTAAATAGTGTGTATGTACATAAATGTAAAAATATAATAAATTATTAATTTATACATTTAATATGTTTTAAAAATTATTGTCTACTTATAAAAAAAAAACTCTTACAGTTCCCTGTTACTGGCGAGTGTTTGCTAAAGAATATCACTGATGAAATTGTCATTTTGTGACTGAATTAACTATATAAGTTTCATCGACGAATTTACAGTAGAACAGTTTAGAAAAAAATAAACTTTAAGCTTTGTAGACAGATTTTGCCTATTTATTTACAGTTCTGTTAACTTTAGCAACTAATGTTATAAAGTGCTACTTAATTTGATTATTTAAATAATAAATAATAAATTAAAAAAGTTGTGAAATATAACTTTAATTGATATGAAATAGATAATCATAGTCATACACAGTTAAAATGAGGTAAAATGTATACTACAACAAGATTATTTGTCTATGCAATATAACTTCAAATTAAATTTAATTATATACAAATAAGACACATTTATAATCGTTATTGAGAATTTGAAAATACACACAACTTCACAAAAGTGTTGATACCTTTACAAACTTGTATTGAATTCCAGATATTGGAATCAGATCCTAGAAATTTTATAATGATTAGATGGAATACTAGTTAGTTCGTGTAGTCTATTTATCCTAACCTTAATTCGATATTTCCCACAACGGGTACTTTATTGCCAAATAATTTCGCGCAATGTAAACTTTAACAAAAATAAATAGTTATTTCTTCTATCCCCCCAAATAAAATTGTAAGGTTTTATATTCGTTAGGGTGTTATGATTTAAATTAAAATGGTGTCAAAAATGTTGATTCAGAAAAAAATGAGAAACTTCCAGGCCGCTTTCTACCAGTGAAAATAAAGAGAAAAGTGGTATACAAAGGTTCAGAAATGCTTAGTTTTTGAGTTATCCACCATTTTTGTTTACAAAATACTTAATGTCATTGGATGTAAGAAATACATTTTAGATACCTATCTGGTATGACGTCTTTGATCCATGTACAAAAACCAAAATGGTATTTCATTTATTTCCAAAATGGCGGCCGTTTAAAACGTTTAATGTAAAATATTTCGAAAATTGGTAACTTTCCAAAAATTCAAGAATTAAAAAATATCTTTTTAAATGAAAAAATTAATGTTTTTTAAATTATTTCTGTAAGTTAAAAGATAACCGAGTTATTACCTAAAGCGTTTTATCTAGTAGAACACGTCCTGAAAGTTTCTCCACTTATTTTTGAATCACCATGTATTCTAGTTTTTTTCATGATTTGGATTCTTGTAAAAAAAACTTATTAACGATATTAAATAACTCGCATGGAAAATTAAAGGACATTTCCATATCACTGGGGCGATTGTCTATAGACACATGAACCTCAAACGATACAATGTTAAACTTACAAATTATTCCACTCTTTCCTTTTGTTCCAAAGCTGATATTTTTGTTCCACTCCCCTATATAATAAATATAAACTGAACTAACTGCCTAGAAGCCATAAATATAAATTTGTGTAACATTATTCTTAAGTAATATAAAAATACATTTACAATTCGGTTACTTAAGTCAAAGTAATGAAATAGGATAAGTACTAACTACTCTTAAAATTAAATGATAATTAAAATGGGGTAGCTAACCATATAAAATAAATTACACTAACATTAAACAACTATATGTTTGATACGCGCTCTACCACCTGATCTGGTCATAAGAATATTATTTTAACCACAGGTCACTTCAAAATTAATTGTTCAATGCACTCACTAAGTTGGGTTTGTAAATTTAATCTAATTGTATATTTGTATACTAAACTCAAGCAATAGCGAGTCATAGCGGATCCCCTAGTTTATTATATAAGTGATAACTTAAATTTCAAATTGAACTTTAACATTCCATACAATACAGATATTTAATATTATGCGCAGATATAGAAACAGAAATAGTATTGCAATGTTACAAGGAAGCAATGTTTATTTAAGTTATGTCTTTACTAAATTAGAACTTTTTTGTTTGACTGAGGTTTTGTTGAAATTTCACAAAGAGTGTCTTTATTTTTGTAGTATTAATACTTTGGCTGTATTTAATCATTGATTGTTTTCTATGAGTATTAATTATAAAACAAGCCTTTGAAATTAAGTTTATTTATCACTTTAACATAAATATATCGTTCTCGATTTTACAATCGATATTTGTAAAAAAAAAAAATACATGATTGAATACAGATTAAAACCGTGTGCTTTTCATATTGCTTTACAGAAATCAAACTGAGAATACCATTTCAAATCTGTTCCTTCTAAAACTAAAGGATTCACAGGCAATAATGTTAATCTTTATTTTTTAATTTAGTAGTCTATTGTGAAGTTACATATAGTAGACATATTGAAACACAAAACATATTTGTTGCTTAATGTAATCAATCCTAATGATAACTTATAGGAAAGGGGACTTTAATATCGAGGAGTGGAATTGCGGTGAGATTTTAGTTTTAATGAGACAGAATGCAGAATGTTGTAGCATTTGACCTTTAACTGAACGAGGCCCAGGGATCCGACCCCGTTCCTCGTCTCCTGCACAGTTTGGAAGAAAATCGTTTAAACTTTCTTTTTAATTGCTGGAACAGTTTCGTCTATTTTAAAGTAATCGACACTTTGCTTGAACAATAGTTCATATTATGTAGATGGGATTATATCGAATTTAGGAAGGAAAACAGGTTTCGCATGGATTATAAATAAAATACAAACATTAGATAGACACCAGTGTAGTCCCTTAATGGTTCGAGATTGAGCAACATTTGCTACGTAATCGAAAAATGTTTAATTAAAATTGGAGCTAAATTATAATATTTAAAGAATTAATTTTGCAGAATTAAATTCCCGAATTGATAGAAATAGGATGCAATGCAATTAGTGCAGACAACTAACTAGTTTTACAATTGCAGTTTTAATAACTAACCGTTTAATTAAATTACATATATATCGTACTAAATATCAGCAGGGGAGTCCGTGTTAATGGTACAAATCCCCTACAAATTCTGTGTATCCTCTCCCCCAATTCTTTCCCAAAGAATCTAACATATTTTGAATTGTCGTTTCGAGAGAGGGGGATCCCATGTATATTTTTAAGACATGCCTGTTATAGTACTTTAAATCAGAAATTGAAATTTAATGTTCTCAAATTGTAAAAGCTATTATTGTTTCATCTTTACCACTATTCTTTATTTTAATAATGCGTCTTTATTTGCTTGAAATTGAAAGAAAACACTAAAACTCAAGTATACGTATAAATTTCAAACTTGGAATTAAAAAAACTAAAGTGAAAAACGGGATATCTGAACTTGTAACCCTAACCCGTAAAAAGAAAATTTAATTTAAACACCATAACCATTTTTTTAATCTCCTAAAATAATGACAAGATCAGAAATACCTTTCATCTTTAACATAGCAACGACATTAACATCAAGTATATATGGGGGAGGGGGGGGTTATATATTGGGGAAAAAGTTTTATTTTTGGGAAAGAATTAAAAATATATTTTTATATTAATAAATACTGGGAAGTCGATACATATGTCTTAATAAATTAATAAGTTAAATGGCATTAAAAAACATAAATTTCACTTATATGGTGGCGGGGGGGGGGGGGGGGGGGAATATTTATAGGAGGCGACAAACTTTAGGAGAGGGAATAGCAAAATATTTAAAAAAAATTATCATCTTACAATATTGGCAAACATAAAAAATCCCTCTTCGAAATACTCAAAAACAGGTCCAAAAATTCCAAGATGCAGCTTGCGCCATTGCCATTGATTGAGCACCACTTAATATCAGAGGTTTATATTTAATGTATAAACATTCGTTAATTATGAACTTAATACATAATATACACTTATGAACTTAAATCGTATAGTTCATTAAATTTTTAAACAAACAGTAGTTCGATGCATAATCAATATTATGCAAATACTGTGCACAAATATTCTATTGATAATATTGACAAATGAAAGGATTTTGAAAGATTGGAGGAGTTTTAATCATGTTGCTTTTATATCCACGAAACTTAGACTTGTGAATAATCAGAATCTTGCTCAAAGTTCGTCAAGACATGTTAACTTTCAGAAGTTTATCTCTCTGTGAACCGACATCAGAATATTGACTCCGAATAATGCCACAAGATAAGGAGTATAATATAAACTACCGTATTTAGTTATATTCAGTTTACATTCGAGGAATACTATTTTTGTGAATGTTGTTATAATTTTGTTTATACAAATGATCGATGACACAATAAATCAGTTTGAATTATTATCAGCGAATTGCTATAGGAAATATGAGCTATTGCAGTGACTCTTATGGTCGCGAGTGGTCAATGAGCACTGATCACGGTCCCCAGAACAAGTTTTAGATGCCATTGAAATGTTTTGTTTGGTTAAAATTTGTTTCACACTTTGGTTCTCTTAAGTCGCTCGGACGAGTTCGTTAGCCAAAATCTTAAACAAACGGAAGCAGGTTTTTGACAAGAATTACATTTTCTTTTAAAATTTGTCGTAACAAAATTAATCTTTGTTGGTGTTTTAATCTATCCAAAACAATACATACAGAGGTAACTCTGGACATTTAAAAAAGTAAAAATACAATAAAAGTCTTTGGTTCAAATCCAACTGGTGGCCGATAGCCGGGATTCAAGCTTGTAAACGAATCGGTCCATAATCCGAAACCTCGAGGTTAAAATGAGAACTCTCGAAGCTAGTTGTTTCCACTGCGAGCGGAAAGAATCAGCGGCCGGATTGCAAGCTGAAGTGCAAAGAAATTCTAATAGTATATTCAGCTCCTTTAAGAGCAGACCAACTCACGTTCAGCTCAGTGATCGAATTATTTTACTTGGTTTTGTGTTTCAAAATTATACTATCTCTAGTTTCTGTTAGAAGAGGTGTTACTAGAACACGTTATTATATAAAACGATATTACCAGTTTGCTGGAGACAATTAATTGACAATCTCTAACAATTCAAGGCAAAGTTTGCTGTTTCTGAAGTCTTAATCTTTTATTGAAAACTCAATGTAAAACCTTCAAGAAATCAATGTTCGTACATACATATTTGCATACATATTTTAGTACTATAAATCAATATTACATAAATTTATGTTATTTTGAGAGACTGGCAAATACGGATCTTTTAAAGGTTAAAAATTTGTTTACAAATTAAAATATCAACCAATTTGGTTAAAACTAAAGCGAAGTAATGACTTCGTTCGTACTCTAAACTGAAATTGTAATAGAAGATTATTTAATTAAAAACCTCTACATATAAAAATGAATTTTTCTTTGTCCTCTATAGACTCAAAAGCTAATGGACCGATTTCACTAAAATTTCATAGTTTATTCATAAGACCTAGTCTAAGGGGAATGAAATGGGGTTACTACACCTATTAATAAATGCAAATTAAACTAACTGCATAGAAGCTATAAAGCTTAAATTATGTAATATTATTTATAAGTGATAAACAAATTATTTGCAATTTGATTACCTAATTCATTGGGATGAAATGAATAATAATCCATACTTAAATGCATATACCTTTTCTATATGCGCAAACACTATTAAACTAATTTCAGTAAAATTACAAAATTACACATATTAGTACCAGGACTGTTTAGAGAATGTGGTCACTACAATAAAATAGATTTGAATGGGGTTTGCTACCATTATACAATAAAAATAAATTACACTACTTCCTACAAGCTATAAAGCTAAAATTATTTAATATTATTTTTAAGTGATATAAAAAAATTTTGCAATTCGATATTTTAAGTCAAAGGTATGAAATGAAATAATCATTTATACACTTACTTTTTTTTCTTTATGCTCAAAACAACTTAACAAATTTCACTGTAAATTTCAATATTTACACATATTAGTAGCAGGATTGTTTAGATAATATGGTCACTACAATCAAATAGATATTGATAGATCAAATGATTTAGAAGTTATTAATATTATAGTGAAGAAATTAAAAATCGAATGTGTTTATCTATATAATATATAAAAGCGAAATACCAATCACTCACTCACTCACTCACTGACTCTCTCATCACGATTTCTCTAAAACTACAGAACGGATTGAAATGATATTTGGTATGTAGCTTCCTCTAGGGCCTTAGGTGCTCACTAAGAAAGGGTTTGAAAAATTTCGAAATTTTAGGGGGGTTTGGGGGGATCAAAGTTATTAAAAAACGATTTCTTCAAAACTACCGAACGGATTGGAATGAAATTTGGTATGTAGCTTCCTCTAGGGCCATAGGTACTCACTAAGAAAGGGTATGAAAAATTTCAGATCTTTTATTATTATGACAATGGTGCTTTTATTATTTAAGATCTATATATATAAAAGCCAAATACCACTCACTGACTGAAAACTTAAAAAGAATACAATTACGTTAAACAGACTGAGAATACCATTCACCACGGGCAACGCCGTACGGGTCAACTAGAATATTATAGCAATGGCGGTGTACGGCTGCACAGCGAACGCCAACGGCAATACGGCCGCATGGCGTTTCTACTGTCATGTGTACAAGCTTCCATTTAAATCCATATACTACTGCTAAAATGACGGCAACGGCGGTTTCACCGCAGCGGCAAAAACTGCCCAGTGTGTAACCAACGTTAAAGACGTTATAGTTTTGAAAATGTAAGCAATATTTAATTCAATATTTCGTCCACATCCTACACTTAATACATACTTAGTCTGTACTCAAAGCATTATATAAATTATACATATATAACTATTGTTTTAGTTTTGTTGTATTTTAATAAAGCCCTTTGAAATGAGGCAACATTGTTTTTGGCCCCAAAAATGCAGAGTTAAATACTTTTGTTTTAATTATGTGGGAAATGGGCTGTGGCGGGACCACAAGTAAAAATCAGTCGAGAAAAACTCCCATTAATAGTTTAACGAAATAAGATTTAAATTCACTAAAATTTGTAAAACACTTATAGAAAAACCAAATGCTTGATTTTTTTAAGAAATAAAGTAATGCAACGATCAAATAAATACCCTGGATATAAAACAGGTCATAGTTTTTTGCATATTGAATACGAATCAAGTCTCCAATTCAGTAGAATACCGCTGTAAAGTTTAATTGCAATTTGACAAATGATGATTCAATAGTTCAATAATAATAAATGACTCCAAGTTCGCAGAATAAGCCGCACTATAATTACATACAAAATGGGTGGTGTAACACACAGTAGAAGAAAGGTTTATTGGAGTAAATTTGTTGCTTATTTTATACATTTTGTTTCTTGTATATTTCCAGAAAACTTCGACTATTTCAAACTATTTAACTAGCAAACGAAGTCAAATTAAAAATACTAAGTGACTTGCTTAAAAATATCATATTATGTGGTGTGACATCTCTTAAGTTTTGCTTTTAATTTTGTTAACAAAAAATAATAATAAAAATAACACT
>JAGFPH010000371.1:267728-286199 GCA_018207615.1 Philaenus spumarius
CGTCATCCTCAGTGAGAATATATGAGCTACAACTGACAGATTATAACTCATTATTATAATCTGTCATTTGTATGTAGCTCATATATTCTCACTGAGGATGACGACTTTGTCGTTGAAACGCGTTTGATTATTAAACGTATATGAGTGAGAATAGTGTTATTTTTATTATTATTTTTTAATATAAATTCCTTCTCACCCGTCAAGCTCAAAGTGTATTTTATAACAAAAAATAGATCATTTAGAAAAACGAAAAAGCTCTTATTGCAAATTTTAATGGTGATGCAGATTAATTGGGATGTCAAATTAAAGGCATACTGTTTCTACTGAAACTTTGATAACGTATCAATTTATTTTCAAATGGCGCCTTTTATTTTGTTAGAAAAATGGAAATTTCTTTAAGAAAATAAATAAATTTACATTACTTTGTTATTATATTCTTGAAGAATGAAATATATTATCACTAACGTGATAATCGTTGTTATAAAGGTTTTAAACAAGTAACACATAACGAGTTGGATTTCATTTTATTGTTTTTCCAGCATTAAAGGCGTATCATAATTATAGATTAAGCCTAGTTTGAACCAATAGGAATGATTTATACCAATCGATTTTTAAAGTATAGTTTGCTTTAAAATATGGTAGACGGATGATTAAGAAACTTTTTATCGTTTAAGGTTGGTTTTAGGCCATATTACCCAATGAAACACGGCTAATTTTGTTCACTTTTGCTGAATATACATTGATCAAAGAACTTTTACAGATTCATGAACTCAAGCTTGTGCAGGTCTTTATTGTGTTTGGAATAATAATATCAACCCAAATGTTTACATTAAAGTAAAACGTGTTTTCATAAGTTAAATCATTTCTTACATGACGTGTGATCGGAGCGAGTAAGCACCCTAATATTATATATAAATCTGGTAATAGTTTTAATTTATTTCATATATTATAAAACTACATGATTAGTGAACGGTGTGTTTTTGTAACTGTTGCATTCTTTGTTAGCCTCTATACTACAAACTTGTATATGTTATATACTACAAATGCTATTAAGTAATGCCTCACTATTGCTTGATTTAGTTGTAAGGGTAGTTATTCCATTTTGTTACTTTGACGTAAGTAATCGAATTTTAAACGGTTTTTATGTCACTTAGAATATAACACAAATTTAGCTTCATAGCTAATGGCGGTGAGACCATTGCTATAAACCCTAATGGAGTAAATGAAATAAGTTTTTTCATTTAACCTTCCGCGTATGAGAATGTACTGTAAACAATTTCGTTTACCCTTACGTTCTTCATTCGGGTTTGTTACTCAAAGCTACTTTCTGTAAAATTTACGAAATGAAGGAGCTACATACCGCGATGGAAGGAAATTACGAAATCAAAAGGGTTTCTAAAGTGAAATGAAAACTGAAAACAAACGGATTTGTTGTGTTTGTTTAATCTTATGTTACACTACCGCAAACGCATTCAGATCAGACGTAAAAATGAGATATTTTCTGTAAACTTTGCGTGAGAGCTCATTGCGCCACGTCGCGTCGCGTCGTCAGGGTGAAGAAGTTGCGGTATACACTTTTGAAGGGGAAATATAAAGTAGGAATATTTAGCAGTTTAGGTATTCGAGGTACTTTCTTATACAATGTGAGTCAAGAAGAAACTGAGAAACTTTCAGGACGTGTTCTACTATTGGAAATAAAGAAAACATTCATATAAACATAGGTTCGGAAATGCTTCGTTTTCCAGATATCCACTAGTTTGTTTAGACGAAGGAAATACATCGAACGCAAATTTTGGATACATATTTGGTATAACATTTTTATCCAAGTACAAAAAAAGCAAACAGTTTTTTGATATATTTTCAAAACGGTGGTTGTTTAAAAATTTTAATGTTACATAATATATCGAAAACAGCTAACTTTACAAAACAATTCCAGAAAAAAAAAATGTTATGAAAAAAACAAATGGCGGTTGTTAAAAAATTTTTAACGTTAAAAATATCGAAGAAACTAACTTTTCAAAAAATAAAAAAAAATTTATGACAAACAACTTTTTTTCTGACATTTAAAAGATAATCGAGTCATTGGCTAAAAACTAAAATTTGTGTATATTATTGCCACTACCAAGATATACATTTTGGTTGTTAGCCAATTATCTTTTAAGTTACAGAAATAATAACAAACCCTTTATGTTGGTCGTTAATAAAGGACATTTTATGTTTCTTGATTTTTTTCGTTAAGGTTTCTTGTACAAGGGGAAAAGATGGGATACCAAAATATATACAAAATTTGCGTTCAATATATTTCCTACATCCAGAGATATTTTGTAAAAAAAAAAAAAAACAAAACAAAACAAATAACAGAAAACCGAAGAGTTTCCGAACTTATGTTTGCAAGAACGTTTTTCTTTATTTCACTAGTAGAACACGTCCTTAAAGTTTCTCCATTTCTTTCTGAATCAGTCTTTGTAAAGAAAATTGTTGAAATTTGTTTATAAACAAATTAAATAGATTTTGTAATTATTTTTTTAATTAGCTATAAAATATAAAGCATCTGTAAACATGGTTTGTAAATATGTTGGCGCTTGTAAATTGTAATTTGTAAATTAATTTTTTTTAATGTAAATTGTGTGCTTAAGACCACATAGGAGAAGTGTAAACTTTTTAATACAACTTACGAAATAAGGAAGCATTACCAAGTAAACTATTTTAACACAACCTACACAATGGGGAAGCTCAATGTCAATTTCAGAGGTATTAACAAGTAAACTATTTTAACACAACTTACAAAATGGGGAAGCACAATGTCCATTTCAGAGGCATTACCACATAAACTATTTTAACACAACTTACAAAATGGGGAAGCACAATGTCCATTTCAGAGGCATTACCACATAAACTATTTTAATACAACTTACAAAATGGGGAAGCACAATGTCCATTTCAGAGGCATTACCAATTAAACTATTTTAGCACAACTTACAAAATGGGGAAGCACAATGTCATTTCAGAGGTATTAACAAGTAAACTATATACTCTGCTATATACACATGTGTACTATATATATTATAGCGTGACGGAATAGAGTTTAAATAATCGCCTAAATCTATACAATATTATAAAGAGGGAAAATTTGTTTTTTTGTTTGTTTGTATGTAGGAGGTAATCTCTGGAACTACTGAACCGATTGAAGAAATAGTTTTACTAATAAAAAACTACACCATCCCTGAGTAACATAGGCTGTAATTCATTTTGATAAAAACATTTTTTGTTTCAATATTTGTAAATTTAGTCGGAAACAATTCTTAGGTTAGGCCTCGACTGATGAACCAATACATGTATTTACATTCATTACCAAAGCAACCAATTGAATAAAATAACAGATAAAACGGCTGTTTGCTCTAATATTTCCATTAGTACCTGATTTCCAACGTTGAAGCAATTATTTGTATTTCTAACTTTTAGGTTATGTTTTTAATGAAGTGTAATCCTGAGCCTTGCTGGTTCTTTTAATTATAACAGCAGTTATAAAATATTCGATATAATTTGATCTGTCCATTTCGTTATTTATCATCTTAGCTTTGGGTTTATTATTAGTCCTACACCTTTATTATAAAGAAAACGCAATAACATGATTACGTAGGATGCGTGACGGTAATATCCGATTCACCGGCGGCAATTTTTGGACGAGGTGCGCCTATCAAAACGTTCCACAACTGTTCATCATAGGTTCACGTCTAAAACCAATTTGGTTTTACAACTGTCCGTCACGATTGTTTAAGACGCAATCCTACTAATGTACTTACGAAATAGTGTACAAAATTAATCTAAAAATAAAACACAATCTTAAATGAATCTTAAGTACGGCCATAACAGTTTATGTACCCCAGTTTTGACAAAACTTCAATTACGATTCCACATCAGATAGAGTGTAATGTATTCCTAACGTCACAACAGTAATAGATAAAACTGTAACATTGATTTACTCATGACTGATTTCATTACAATGTCAAGGCAAACGTTATTTGTTGTTTTATGGCTTTTAGTTTTAACATAATCGGTTGATATATTTCAAACTTGTAAATAATAACTGATGATCGACCTTGATATCGATAGATTCTGAGACATAGTAAGTTTAATTTCTGATTTATAATGTACTTGTTTTTGTTAATATCTCTTCGATCAATCGAATCTACGAAGAAAAACACAATCGATAGTACTCGTTGTATTTTATCCGGATTCATAGGTTGGACATATGAAGGTCAACGTAGACGTAATTTATTGTCATTGATGTGTTATGGGACTTTATGGCTCTTGGTATTCTGTAATAAATTTAAGATGTTATATTTATTAGACAATATATACTTTTATTCATGTATTACACTAAATCTTGATAATATGGTCTTTTACGGGGTACACTTTAACAAGTTCAACATTTGCAACTGAAAACTCTTTCAATTTACAAAGTTAACGGTTTTATTAATCAATATTGATGACAAAGGTTTAAAATCAAATACCTTAAACATTTTTAGTAACCACTCCCCACTAAAAGAAACTTTAAAATTAGTAATAAAAACCTGTAGTTTTTTTAGTTTAGTTAAAATGGGAACCTATCTGAAATTTAAAAAAGGTTTTATTCAAAATTAAGTCGGTCCGATTTTCATTCACTATAATAAGTCGGAAGACTGAAGATAGAAGTGACAACTGTCACAAATATATAGACAGTCATGTTTATGCTATTTTTTAAATTTCAATTTTAAATGGGACAAGATAAAAATAATGATTTAATTTTGGATTAAAGAAATTTAAGCAACAATTTATATTCGTACAGTTTTCACTTCTGTACTGAACTAAACACAGGTTTCTTGAAAATCTTCGAGAAAGGCTTACTTTATTCTAATTTTAATATCTCTTGGTAAACATTAAAGTTACACAGGTAAATTGTATTAAAAGTTTAACAACATAATTTTAGGTTAGGCCTATACTGAACCAACACACGTTTCTTTAATGCATTAACATTCGTTAACAAAGCAACCAAGTTAGAAAATTTAGACAATAAAAAAAAATGAGAAAGCACTATATCCATTTTATAGGTACCACCAAATGCACTAATTTAACACACTTTACAAAATTAATAAGTGTAATGTCCATTTCATCGGTAGCGTGACGTGACTAAATCCATACGCTATTGAGTTTAAGCCTTTGAGTTTACCACTGCCTATTTTATTTCCAGTCGATTTCTTCTTATTTTAGATCAGCTGTTACATTACACTTCTTATTTAAACAGCGCGTGTGTAAAACAATGAAAAAGAAGAAATCATCGACAAAAAAAAAAAGAAGGAAATCGTATATTTTACCCCATTGAAAAAGTTCTAGGCGAACCTAAAGACGTGTTCACTTCAATAAATGCTTTTTAGAAACATTTTTCGGATTTTTTGAATTGTATCCAAACAATGGAGTTAAATTACGATACTATGGTAAACCGTTTAAAACACTGCTGGTGTGTAAATCTATAGCCTACTTATAAAAGCCAAATACCATTGACTCATTGACTCATCACAGTTTTTCCAAAACTACGAGGCCTACAAACATGAAATTTGGCACTAATACTCTTTATAGGCTCTAGACGCGCACTAAGAAAGGGTTTCCGAAAATTCGAAATTTTAGGGGGGGTTTTTGGGGGTCAAAGTTACTAAATAACGATTTCTCTAAAACCATCGAACGGATTGGAATGAAATTTCGTATGTAGCTTCCTCTAGGGCTATAAATGCTCGCTAAGAAAGAGTTTAAAAAAATTCAAAATTTTAGGTGGGTTTGGGGGGGGGGGGTCAAAGTTACAAAATCACGATTTCTCTAAAACCATGGAACGGATTGGAATTAAATTTGGTATGTAGCTTCCCCTAGGGCCATAGGTGCTCGGTAAGAAAGTTTTTATAAAAATTCGAAATTTTAGGGGAGGTTTGGGGGGTCAAAGTTACTACAAAAAACCATCGAACGGATTGGAATGAAATTTGATATGTAGCTTCCTCTAGAGCCCTCGGTACTCGCTAAGAAAGGGTTTTAAAAAATTCGAAATTTTAGGGGGGTTTGGGGGGTCAAAGTTACTAAAAAGAAACACCGAACGGATTGGAATGAAATTTATTATGTAGCTTCCTCTAGGGCCCTAGGTGCTCGCTAAGAAAGAGTTAAACAAATCTAAATTTTAGGGGAGGTTTGGGGGTCAAAGTTACTAAAAATCCCCATAAGAAATACGTAGTGTAATATATTTATTGATATAATATATTTTTTTTTAATATACATTTAACTTTGATTTTTTTCTATCCGTGCTAAGCCGGGTCGGGCCAGCTATTAAATATAACTCTACAAGGTTGTGAATTAAAACCACAAAGTTTGCTGAAATTTCTCAATATCGAACTTATTGTATAAACAGTATGGTATACTTTGTGAGCCATCGATTAAAAGCTATTTTTTCACAAAGTAATTTGGTAAATTTGGAAGGCTTTAAAATCTAATCATTAATTTAATAGTTTTAAGGATTGTTTCTAAATTTCACCCCTCTGTAATGAAGTAGTTAAACATTGGCAGAACCAGAAACATTGTGAGCTTGGGTAGTTAATGTGGACAGTTCAGACTCAAACGTCCGTAGAGTTACTCATGGTACTCATCATGGTCCGTACTCATTTACACGGTATTGGATCAAAGCTTGCTTCGGTATTACACAAAAATAGTTATTACAAAACATCTACTTCATCAGCGACCGATCTGTACCAATGCCTCCAGTCTGTTTTCAATAAGACAACTAAAGGGACTGCATTCAATTAGAAGTACCGAGCGTTAACTGAACTCAATAATTATATTAAAGGTTCATCAGAAATCGCTTACGTGTTCTAAAACACTTTATTAGTATTATTCCATTTTGGAGATGATTTAAAAACGGCATCTCAAAACACGATGTGGAAGTGAATACACCAGTCAAAACTTTACAATACAAAGGATTAAAGTTTTCAAATATGTTTATATTTATTTCTAATACTGAAGTTTAACTAGAAAACCGAAGGTTAAATCAGTTCACCTCCGTTATATTAATTTTGCATATCTGATTGTCGATGATAGAGAAGCGTGTACTGATAACTCCAATTTGTATTATTAAATTAGTTACAACTTAAACAAGTTTCTATATAAATAAAAAACGTAAATGTTCGTTCGTTCAAATTTTCAAATCTCCGAAAGTTCTTCACCGATTACTTTGAAATTTTACATAACATTACATTTGAATACAAACAGGTTTTTATATATTTTTTTTTTTAAAAACAGCAACATATATTGAACAGAAAAAACAACAAAATGTATACTAAATATTTAAGAAAAATACGAGCGCCATGAAATATGTTTATTGACTACAATAGTAACAGTAATCAGCGGTTTGCTATAATATTTCCATTAACACCTGATCTCAAACTTCGAAACAATTATTTGTATATCTAACTTTAAGGTTTTTGTAAAGAGCGCCATCTGTTGGACAACAACAACACAAACTGTACTAAACACTGTATGGAAAAGGGAGCGTCATAATAAATAATTATTTCACGATATTACCACGACATCAGCTGCTTTCTCATATTGTATACTAACTGTAAAAGTTTGGCATTCCACTACTACCGGAGAAAGTATCATCAAACAATCATCAATCAATGATGATACTTTCTCCATACGGAAAACCATAGCTTCCCTAGAATGTATGATATAATATTTAGATTCTAATTTGCTTGTAAGTTGTTTATGTAATATCGTTTCGGTTTTTTTTATTAAAAGTGCCAACATAAATTTGATTTCTTTTTTAGGATTTTTTGTAGGGTAATTTATTATTAGTTTTATTGTGTGGTATCGTGAAAAACTCGTGTGAAAGTGTCTTTTCAGTATTCATGGATTTAATGTGCTCATCAAGCGACTGTGGTTTAAACACGATTCATACTGGAAAAGCTCACTATCTTTGCTAGTTGTGAAATATACTTTTAACCCTTTCAGACCTAATGATGCCATATGGCGTCGTCAGCTTTATTCTTTGTAAAACCACACTAGAACTTTCCAATGATTCAGTTTGGCATATTAAACTTATATTATAGTTTTATTTTGTTATGTTGGTCACGAAACATGTTGGTGTCACTGATTGATACTGCAGTTTTCCTTGTCAGCTGGTCATGTGTTCACGTTTACCGTGTTATGGTTATGTGTGCCTAGATTGTTTAACTATTATCTATCTAAATAAAGTGTTTTAAATTTAAATTTCGTATATAATAGTGTAGTATAAAGTCAAAACAAATTAACCAACATTATATAAACCAAAAATTTCTTTTTGTATAAGTGAAATATTTTTTCAAAAAACAGTGACTCCAAATTGAATCATCGGGCCGAATCTCCTAGACCAAACATAGATGTGCAATATGATCAAATAGGACATTGGCCCGTGCATCTTGAACCAAAACAGGGATGCAAACAGTGTGTAAAGGCATATGCCAGACTAAAGTGTGAAAAATGTAATGTTGTTGTGTTTCACAAAAGACAAAAACTGTTTTTACAATTTTCATAACAAATCTTGGATATATTTTTATAAACAAACAATTTTTATTCAATATAATTTCTTGTATTAGGCTAATCAAAGTATACATAACATAATTTTTTGTCATACTTATTTTGTAAAATAATAAACAAATCAATTTTGTTACTTAGAAAACTGTAAACACTCTAAAATAGTAGTTAAATTATTCAAAATACACCATGTAGTAGCTAATATTGTTTTTGCGTTAAGTGACCAATGACGCCAAATGGCTACATTCATTTATTGGAAAACGAGGTGAGCAAAAATGAAAAAGAATGTTTTTGTATATATTAAGTCATATAAAAGTATATGTACGACCATTTTTTTTTACCTATCAGTTTAACATAATTTGGGTCTGAAAGGGTTAAATATATGTTTAGTATTGGTACAGTAATCAGCTGTTGCTCAAATATTTCCAATAGCAGCTGATTTCAAAATTTGAAAAATTATTTTTATTTCTAACTTTTAGGTAGAGTTTTTTTTTTAAGCGTAGACTTGAGCATTTCTGATTTTTTAACCTTTATTATAACTGGCGGTATAAAACATACGAAATAATTTGATTTAACATTATTTACCATCTTAGCTTTGATATTATTATTAATCATAACCTTTACTATTAAGAAAACATAACATATGTGTATATAAGGGTACAATTGGGTTGGAGTGCGGAGCACGCAGGGGTCTAAAAACTAGTAAATAATAATATAAAAACTAAATACCGACTACAAAACCTAGTAATTGAAAAATATTTGGTTTAGAGTTCACGTTCCAGTTGGAGCTGTGTCGGTACATTCCGTCAATCGTAGGATTAGTTTATTAATATTTCAGGTGACCTCCTTCTGACTCTTTTCTGTAGCAGTAGGCTACACTTTTTATGCGCTCACAGCTCGAGAATTGTTAAATTGTCTTAGTTTGTTTTTTTAGCGATTGAAAAACCTAATGTTTCACTTCCAACTCTCGGCTCATTGACTGTATTAACTACCTAACAACTGGATTTAATTAATTGTTTCCTATGTGATGTCTTAGTGTAACAATTACTCACACAAATCTTCCTACATGAACAACACGTTATGTTCAATCATTTTTAGTTTTCATTAATAAAATATTATATAAAATAGTTTTGAGTTGAATATTTTTACATATTTCGCTAGGAAGCAATAATTCTCTTTTTAGTCAATTAATTATCCGCGCTATGATTGATGATTTGGTAAGCTACAAATTATATTTAAAATAATTAAGTACACTAAAAACTATAAATAAAACGACATAAATATAAAACTGTAAAGTAATAAACTCATTTTGACTCAAAGCATATTACTACTGCATTATTAAGTGTGGCCAGAGTCGGTACTACGTGAAAATCTGTAGTAAGGTACAAAAGTCAAACATAAAAATCACAAAAACAACAATTTATAATTGTTAAGCATCATCAGGGGGAAAAAAAATAGAGGTCTGATGATGTTTAGCGGCGAAACAGTTGTAACAATTAATTATATTGTTGTTTTTGTTAAACGTTTTTGAGTTTTATTTTTACGTTATGTATAGAATTATCTTTAAATATAATTTAAATAATTTCAATTAATGTTAACCTAAACATTGATTATCTTATAAATTAAACAGGTAACCAGATTACAACCAAATGTATTTGACAAAAATGTAAAAATGATTACGAATTTCTTATAAATTATAACTATTGAAACTAGTTGTTGCAGTGTGGGTGATAAAAAGTAAATATTTGTTAATAATATTACCTTAATTATTATTTAAGAAATGGTATATAATATAGGTTATAGGTTAGTAAAAGGATCGAAATACAACTGGAATATAAATTAAATTATAAAACTAATATTGAATCTTTACCACACTAGTGTTTTTAAAACAAATCTAAATCGGCATATTTCTAACATCATAAAGTCGGAAAAAAAGTAAGAAGTATGCATTTGTAAGAAAATAATAATTTAAACTTAACAATAGTAACAAGACAGAGTAACATTACTGTAGATAACGGTTTTACAAGTTATATGCTGGAGAAAATTGACAATATCCAACACCAGGTTTAAAACGACGTTTACCGCTTGTCAGAAGACATCCCATGCGTAATATCGGATGCTAGTTTTATGGTAAATGATTTAAAATGCAATATTATCAAATCGTGAGTAGTTTGAAACATTGAAATTATCCAATAGTTATTTTTTGAAATGTATAGTCAAAGGATGGACGAGACCTAGTTTTGGCTTTACACAATAAAACGAGACATAATAAATGAAAAAATATCCCTAAGAATAGATACATGTACGAATAAATAAATTTCCATAACTGTATACGTTTCTATTTACCACAATTATTGTCACACAAATACAGATTTTGTTCTTATCGTGGTAACTCAATATGCCTTTTTATCGGCTGTATGTAATCGTAAAAAAAACGAAGGTTAAGTTGGTATCTGTTTTTAATTCTTAATTTCATTTAGGTAAGGTTATTGTTTGTTTGGTTGTCTTTTATAATTGAGTTATTGTTTTTTTTTCAATCAATTTAACTACACAATTTATTACTCATTTAGATGCAACTTTAAATGATAGCTCATCATTTTACTTTGAGTGACAAGTCTATGCCACAATACTTTTTTTAGAAGTAATAAAAATAAAAACTTTGTGCTATGCCATTTATAGCTTGCGTTGTCTAATGCGTTGCAGATATATCAAAACATAAAATGGAAAAGATAAACTGATATAAAAACTGTCTTCAATAAGTACATCGGTTAAGTATATTAAACTATTTCTGTTTGTTCTTCTTACCATGATAACTTCATTAGAACGCAATCTAGAAAGTCGACGACAGTACCGAAAGCGACGTACTTTTTATGGTTGCATTAGAGATAAAAGTAATTCAATTGTTCACAATAACAGGTAGGTCAGATTATTGCTTTTACACATTTTCTAGAATAGCTCTTAATTTAGAAATGCATTTGTATTTAACTCTCAACATTTATTAATTATTTTACATTGAGTACTGCCTTTAGAATTTTTTGTAATTCAATATATTTATTATGACACAATATAATAATTACTAGCTGACCGTTGCGAATATTTCGCAAGCTAGGACTACTTACCTGATTGAATACGTTGATTTAATTAAGTTAAATACGTTTATAAATTTACTTTTTTTAATAAATAATAGTTTATGACGATTTATAACGCTTTATGTTGATTTAATTTGATTTATTTACGTGATAGATTACACTCGCACGTAGAATCTAACTAACAGCTGTCATTTTAGTTAAACAGATCGTTAATAGATGGCGCCTTTCATTAGAAATCATATGAACTTTTATATGAAAGTTTTTTTAATATAAGTTTAAAAAAAAACATACATTTTAAACTATTTACCTGTTTTTCGTCAATAGCGGGGAACATAAGCTTTAAAATGATGTATAAATAATTAAGCAAGATATGGCGTTGCCACAAAAAACACTTTGAGAAATAATTTATACAATTAATTGTAAGGAATCATTGTTCATACTAGCTGCTGATGTAACATGAAATGTTATAAAAGTATACAATAGGGAAACAAATAAGTTTAGATGGCAATGATTTTTGTAGACAACATAAATAATTCCAGATTGTAGGAGAATTATATGTACTTGTAACCAATTTAATCCTAAATACATGAAGTAATAAATCAAACTAATACTGACTATTAAGACTTAAACCAAATATTCGTTTAAACTATGTTGCAATATTTTAGTTAGGTATCAGAAATGAACTTAAAATGTTTACTTCGAGGAACTTAAAAACCCCTCAGTACAATAAGTACTAAGTACTCAGAGCGATAAGGCTTAATGACGTCACAGAAAGTAATCAAGATACTAATTGTACTACCTATGCAATTACACTGTGCAGGAATTGTATTCGATTTAATTGCAAGTTGACAGAGAATGCAGTCCTTATGAATTCTTATTTCAGATTGATAATTTTGCAGTGAATTTTCGTAGATAGTTGAGTCGAAAATCACAACATATAAGTTATTACACCTTAATTAACGCCCTACATATTTCAATTGGGATTCGTTTCTATGAGTAATCAGAAACACGGGTGAAATCTTTCGCCAGCTGTAACTCTCTAAAGAAGCATTTCCGGACCTATGAATACATTAACTTTTTTCATTATTTTTTGCTATTGGAATCAGCTCAGAATGTGCTCGGAACATTATGCAAATAACTTATTGTTTTAGCTCATAATAACATTAAAATATTTTGTTTCTAGAGTAATTCTGGGTATTGCTGACAACTACCAGAAATACATTTTTCCATTTTTGTCAATATCTCTGTTATCCTTTGAGCTTCAGACAAAATAAAAAAACCCATTGTATTAGTCCTTAAAAAGTAAACTTTCTTGTCTCTTGTATTTTTTTTGTAAATTTAGCGGTTTTTGAGATATTTGACATTACAAATTATAAACGGCCGCCATTTTGAAAACATTTAAAATAATGTTCTAACTTTTCGTACAGTGATAAAAGGATACGCAAAAAATAGGCATACAAATTTTGAACATAATATATTTTCTACTTTCAAAAATATTAAGTATTTTGTAAAAAACACATACAGGCAGTGGACGAAAAAATAAGCATCGTAGACCCATGTTTATATTGTGAAATATGTTTGTCTGGACCCCAGGAACATATCAACAAAAGGGGTCCAGAGAGTTCGGGGACACTCTGTATAATACATGTGTTCGCACTCTAGTAGCTCCAGTTTACGTCCGATTGGGTCTAAATTTGGTTCACACGTTTCTTTAAAGGTCGGCTCTAGTAAAACAGAAATCAACCTGCGACTCCCTATAGCGGCGGTAGGTTACGCGGACATTGCTTATCCTAAATCCATTTAAAACCCGAAATTATTAAAATAGCGTTTTTAAAAAAATACTTAACTCTTGGGGACAAAATTCTTCATCAGAATGGATTGGTAATTTTTCGCTATAATTAATAGTTACAACGTAAAAAAATATTTAAAATCATCCTATAGCGGCGGTAGGTTACACGGACATTGCTCAGCCTAAATCCATTTAAAAACCGCAATTGTTCAAATAGCGTTTACAAAAAAAATAAAAAAAACTCTTGGAAAAAAATTCTTCATGCGAATGGCTTGGTAAATTTTCGCTATAATTAATAGTTACAACGTAAACAAAAATTTAAAATCACCCTATAGCGGCGGTAGGTTACACGGACATTGCTCAGCCTAAATACATTTAAAACCCGCAATTGTTCAAATAGCGTTTTAAAAAAAATACCAAACTCTTGGGGACAAAATTCATCATGCGAATGGCTTGGTAGCTTTTCGCTATAATTAACAGTTACAACGTAAAAAAATATTTAAAATCACCCTATAGCGGCGGTAGGTTACACGGACATTACTCAGCCTAAATCCATTTAAAAACCGCAATTGTTCAAATAGCGTTTTAAAAAAAATACCAAACTCTTGGGGACAAAATTCATCATGCGAATGGCTTGGTAGCTTTTCGCTATAATTAACAGTTACAACGTAAAAAAATATTTAAAATCACCCTATAGCGGCGGTAGGTTACACGGACATTACTCAGCCTAAATCCATTTAAAAACCGCAATTGTTCAAATAGCGTTAAAAAAAAACAAACTACTGGGGACAAAATTATTCATCCAAATGGCTTGGTAATTTTTCGCTATAATTATTGTTACAACGCAAAACATCATTTTTAAAATTACCCTATAGCGGCTGTAGGTAACACGGACATTGTTTAGCCTAAATCCATTTAAACCCCGCAATTGTTCAAATAGCGTTTTAAAAAAATACCAAACTCTTGGGGACGAAATTCTTCAAGCGAATGGCTTGGTAGTTTTTTGCTATAATTAATAGTGACAACATAAAAAAAAATTTGGAAAACGGTTGACCCTAAAGGCCATCCCTGTAACTTCCCGCTAAGTTTAATTTACACAAATTTAATTTAATCACAAAAATAGGTTTGTGATATCTTCGAGCTCAAAAGTATGATGCAAGTTTGATAAACACTATTTTGTGAAATTTTGAACTGCCATAACTTTTGAATGAATCAACCGATTTTTATGCGATTTGCGGCAATCGATGCAGTTTTTTAATTCCATTGAAAAAATCAACAACAAAAATTTTTCAGATGAAAATTTCGGAGAAATTGAGGAAAAACACTTTTTTTTATTTTCTTTCGTTCACGATATCTCGCGAATGAATCAACCGATTTTTATGCGATTTGCGGCAATCGATGCAGTTTTTCGAGTCCATTGAAAGAATCGACAACAAAAAATTTTCTGATGAAAAATTTCGGAGAAATTGAGAAAAAACACTTTTTTTGGTTTTCTTTCGTTCACGATATCTCACGAACGAATTAACCGATTTTGACCGGACTGGTAGCGATCGACGTCGCTTTTCAAGGTTAAAAGCTGATTAGATTTTGGAATTGATTGGTAAAGCCGTTTAAAAGTTATTAAAAAACACCTGATTTGAAAAAAATGTATTTCTTAGTTTTTTCGAAATTTCTCAGAACCTACCTGTCCGAATTATTTGAAATTTTCAGGAAATCTAAGTTTGATGGAACTCTTTAGAACGCCGTTTGGTAGGATCCAATCAGTTAAGCCGTTCAAAAGTTATAAGCGGGTCACATACTTACATACACACACACATACATATAGACAGGGTGACACCCTCTCGGGAGTGGTCAGGGAAGATTCCTAGGACCTCAAAATGTCGAGATCTGATGAATAATCGATTTTAGAAAAACGGGGTGAAACCAATAACTTAATTAGAAAATTTTCAATTTTCTTAGCGGGAAGTTAATATTAAAAATCAATTATTTAAATTGTTAATAAATATTAAACAAAATATTTTTCTTAGTTTTGAAAAAGCCATTTGCATGCATATTGGCCATAGCTTTAAAAAGACATATCTTTTATAATTTTCCAAACAAAAATAAAGGAAAAATTTGGATTTAAATTTAACATTGGTGTTATGGAGTGTCAGCCAACATGGCCGACAGCTAGAGCCGACCCTTAAGTGGCTCGGACGAGTTCGTTATCCAAAACAAAAATAACAACCGTAAATATATTTTTTGACAGGAAGTAATTTGATTGCGAATTTTCAAAGTAAAATTAAACATTTTGGAGTTTCATTTAAAATACATATACAGCAGATTGTTCTACACATTTGTTTTACCCGACCTTGTAGCTGGTTTGGTTCCCCCGAAAACGACCGAAACGTAAAGTACTATAAAAGTATTTATTTCAAATCCACTAGTGGGATTTTATCGTCAGTCAGCTTCTGCTTGAGGCCGACGGCCTTGTTATAAACTACTGCGAGCGAAGCAAAGCAGGTCGAGGTCAAACTCACAAAGCGAGTTATTCCCCTGCGAGCGGAACGAAGCAACGCGTGAGTCGGGGATGGAGGTCGAGGTGCAAACAAATTCTACTATTATATTTCGTACACGCAAGCGCCTTCGTGAGTAGACTAATTTCCCAAATAGTTGGTTGAAACCCTAAAACATATAAACTTAATTTTGGAAATTAGCTCGACTCACTCTTTTATTTTTCACTGCGAATTATTGTTCAGTTTGAGGTAAGTTGATAAGTTAATATGTTCACAGCTGATAGAAACCGCAGAGTTTGAAAATATATTAAACATGGTTTATAAATTAATACAATGTAAAGTATATTATTATGCATAATATGTATCGGTTAAAGCGAATGTTTACCCAACGGAGGCAAGTCTGTTCTGTTGCTCTGATTAATGTTATAGGATGTAACATAAGGGATGTAATTCCTAAGGGATGATTCTGTGCTCTGTACAATTCGTTTTCTTTTAGCCCAACAGGGCCGCTTGGTGCTTATGATTTTTGTTACCATTCATAATATCGAAATGAAAAGAACAGTATAGTTTACTAAAGAGAGTTGAGAAATTTTAATTAATTAATTACCAATGTTAGTTTTGTAGTCTGAATCGATCAAATTATGGTAAACATGAATATTAAAATAACCGATCAATGTAACAATACTGGCTTGTCATCTCTTCTTGTATGGGTTTCAAAGAAGTAAAATGGTGGATAAAGTCAAGATTCCTAAGACTTAGAATTCTAATGCACCCCCAAGAATATGCATTTTTTATGATACTAAAATAAGTTGAGTGAAAGAGCCGCAATTTTTAAAAATTAGTAAAAAAATACTAAAACTAATTAAATAAAAACAATTCCATAAAGTAAAAAAATGATCAATTACGAATAGCAAAGTATTCATTAATGTTTTTAGCGAATTTTCATAGGCACGATGAGCTATTGCAGTGACCTTTATGGTGAGACCTAAGGTCGGAAGTAGTCAATGAGCATCGACCTCCTGCACAGCTATTGCAGTGACCTTTATGGTGAGACCTAAGGTCGGGAGTAGTCAATGAGCACCGACCTCCTGCACAGCTATTGCAGTGACCTTTATGGTGAGACCTAAGGTCGGGAGTAGTTAATGAGCACTGACCTCCTGCTATGAGCTATTGCAGTGACCTTTATGGTGAGACCTAAGGTCGGGAGTAGTCAATGAGCACTGACCTCCTGAGCTATTGCAGTGACCTTTATGGTGAGACCTAAGGTCGGGAGTAGTCAATGAGCACCGACCTCCTGAGCTATTGCAGTGACCTTTATGGTGAGACCTAAGGTTGGGAGTAGTCAATGAGCACCGACCTCCTGCACAGCTATTGCAGTGACCTTTATGGTGAGACCTAAGGTCGGGAGTAGTCATTGAGCACCGATCTCCTGAGCTATTGCAGTGAACTTTATGGTGAGACCTAAGGTCGGGAGTAGTCAATGAGCACAGACCTCCTGCACAGCTATTGCAGTGACCTTTATGGTGAGACCTAAGGTCGGGAGTACTCAATGAGCACAGACCTCCTGCACAGCTATTGCAGTGACCTTTATGGTGAGACCTAAGGTCGGGAGTAGTAGATGAGCACCGACCTCCTGCACAGCTATTGCAGTGACCTTTATAGTGAGACCTAAGGTCGGGAGTAGTCAATGAGCACCGACTTCCTGAGCTATTGCAGTGACCTTTATGGTGAGACCTACGGTCGGGAGTAGTCAATGAGCACCGACCTCCTGAGCTATTGCAGTGACCTTTATGGTGAGACCTAAGGTCGGGAGTACTCAATGAGCACCGACCTCCTGAGCTATTGCAGTGACCTTTTTGGTGAGACCTAAGGTCGGGAGAAGTCAATGAGCACCGACCTCCTGAGCTATTGCAGTGTCCTTTATGGTGAGACCTAAGGTCGGGAGTGGTCAATGAGCACCGACCTCCTGAGCTATTTGTTTTTTTAATGACCTTTAAACTCGCTTGGTTAATCCAAAATCTATCAAAACGTAAGATACCGTAAAAGAACGCGGCTTAAATCCACGTGGAGAATATTACTGGGGGGATCTTCTGATCCGAAGCCTACGGCAGAGTTCGCTACTTTGCGAGCGAAGTGAAGCACTCCATAAACCAAGGCGGCAAGCCCAAGCTGTAACTAGCTGCGAGTGGAACGAATCCAGCGTGATTCGAGCTGGAGGCTTAGGTGCGAACAAATTCTACAATATATTTCGTACACGAAAGCGCCTTCATGAGTAGACCATTTTCCCAAATTGTTGGTTGAAATCCTAAAACATGTACATTTTATTTGGAAACATACGTCAGCAGTTCAGCTGCGTGTTCGTTTTATTTTTATAAATACATAATGTTTTAACATTAAAAAACAAAATGAAAGAAACGTCTGCATATATCTGAGGAGAAGAAGGGTTCGAGAGAAATATTGATAGATGAGTGCAGTGATTCTGGTATGACTCATAATAGCGAGTTGTCTGACGTGA
>JAGFPH010000371.1:314863-326739 GCA_018207615.1 Philaenus spumarius
ATGTAGGTACTAAACCCTAATATCTCCAGGCGTTTTTTTCATTTTTTGGAATTTTTAATTTTTAAGGGTAATTTACCCCTAAAAACCCATAAAAAACGACAAAAATGCAAATTTCTCAAAAACGGCTCTAACGATGTTGATCAAATTTTCAGTATTTATAGTGCTTAAGATGCCAAACAAAATGACACCACCCGCTTTGATCAAAACTTCGGCGTTTTATAATTATGGGGAAATGTTGAAAAATAAACAAGTTTATGTTGTCAATCTAGCATCGCGGCGGCGGCCGCACGGTGTAGCACCATGGTAGCGATCACGGCCAGTAATTCAAAGGTCGCTCGATCGAATCCCGCCTAGGACAATAATTTTTTTATACGATTGACGTAGTTAGAATATTATTTTTTTGTTTTTTTCTAAAAAGTAATAAATAAAATGATTGAAAACAATATTATTTTGACTACAGTAAGTTGGGAGAAAGTTTGTGTCAGTTAACTGATACCGTTTATTTTATAAGAATTATGGTTTCGTGAAATTTAACATCAAAGATTTTAAACGACCGCCATATTAAAACTGTTTAAGACATTGTAAAGACATTTTATACACTTGTTTGACCTACCAAGGTACACATTCGTGCCAAATTTGAAGTTTCTATCTAAAATAGTACTCAAGTTATAAAATAATTTGTAAAAAACACAAACAGACGGACAGACAGAAAACTAGGCATTTCAGACCCATATTGATATGATGTTTTTTGATTGTCTTGACCTAAGAAACAAATACACACAATTTTTCCAGGGAGTTTGTAAACATCCTGTATATAGAAAACTATACATTAAAAAAAAAAAAATAGACACAAACTTTTAGACTATTTTCAGACAAATCAAATGATGTTTGGTGTTTTAATAATTGAGTGATAAATAATGGAAATAACTCAAATTTAGCGGACGGATGCAGGGCTTTTTATTAATATGACTACTTTTTAAAGAAAAATGTACCCTATTATTTAGATGAATATTCAAACCCAGTTTCATGATTATATCTTAACTAGTTTCTGAGATATTAAGATATTTGTAAAAATACAGAAAACAGATCGAAATAGGACACATGTTATATTTATTGTATTATTTGGTTGTTTTAGCTGTCAAATGACCCCGTAAAGACACTGTATATTTATATACTAAAATCAAGCAATATAGAAGCATTGCCTTGTCCACTAGTATAAAACACACAGAATATCTTCCATAGGGGAATAAAATATTGTTCCACCTCTAGGGCAGTACTGTGTATTTAGTCCATTGTGTAAGTATAATTATTAAATCGCAGGACGTCTATGTGGAAGTATTTGTATTTCATGACATTTATTCTTCGCTTTATCTCTTTTATAACAATCCAACTAGGAAACTCAACCAGCAAGATGTGAAGTTAGTTTGTTTTAGATCTTTTTCCAACCTACTTACCGAATGACCCAGTTTAAAATAAAACAATCCTGGTGTTAATTTGTGTCGATGCAGCAGCTTGCTGACGTTCAAGGTCATAGTTACAGTGTAATTGTTTTTATCCGGGACTGGGGTATTAAATTGCCATTCTGATACTGTAATCGCCCTACAGATGTTCGAAACAGTTTGATTGGTAATTGCAGGCCAAGAGCGTATGTTCCATGAACATTTGGAAAAACCTGCTATCTTTATCTATATAATATATATATAAGCCAAAACCCACTGACTCACTGATCACGATTTCTCAAAAACTACTGAACGGATTGGAAGGAAATTTTGTATGTAGCCAAAGTGCATATTCTAGGGCCATAAGTACTCAAACAATTCGAAATTTCAGGGGGGCGGGTTTGGGTAATCAAAGTTACTAAATCACGATTTCTCTAAAACTACTGAACTCATTGGAATTAAATTTGGTATGTAGCTTCCTCTAGGGCCGTAGGTGCTGGCTAAGAAAGGTTTTCAAAAAGTTTGAAATTTTAGGGGGGTTTGTGAGGGGTCAAAGTTACTAAAAAAAAAAAAAACACCAAACGGATTAGAATTAAATTTTGTATGTAGTTTCCTCTAGGGCCCTAGGTGCTTGCTAAGAAAAGTTAAAAAAAAAAAAAAAATAAAGTTTATGGGGGTTAGGTAGGGGTTAAAGTTACTAAAAAACACGGAACGGACTAGAATGAAATTTGGTATGCAGCTTCCTCCAGGGTCCTAGGTGCCCACTAAGAAACGTTTTCAAAATATTCGAAATTTTCAAAATACATAGTGTAATATATTTAATGATATATATTTTTTTTAAATATACATTTAACATTGATTTGTCTATCCGTGCAAAGCCTGATCGAGACAGCTAGTTTTATATAAATTTTAGATAAGTTTGAGCATACGCAGAAAAATGTAGTTTAAGTTATACAGTGTGATTCATGGAGAAACCGAGAAACTTAAAGAACGGGTTCTAATATTGAAAATAAAGGAAAAAGTGCATAGATTCGGAAATGCTTCGTTTCCCAGTTATTAACCATTTTGTATTTTTTTGTACAAAATACTTACTATTTTTGGATGTAGGAAGTATATTGAACGATAATTTTGGATACATATTTATTTCTTATGCCATCTTTTACCCAAGTAAAAAAAACTAAAAAAATTTCATTTATTTTCAAAATGGCGGCCGTTCACCACACAAATTTCAAAAATGACTTTTTTTTACGAAAATTTCCTTCTTTAATGACTAACGTAACGGTGTTTTTAAAATTATTTCTGTAACTTAAAAGATAACCTACAAACTAAACATTCTGTATACAGGGTGATTGATATAAGTGTACCACTTGTTTCTCTTGAAATCTATAAGAGCTATTAAAAAAAGTTAAACAGTAACTCCCGTGGACTTTTAGTTCTGTTTAATTTGGTGACTGAAATTTTTATCTTACCAACCATTTATCCAATATGTTGATTTTGAAAAGTAATTTGTTTGTCTAAAAAATGCTTTATTAGTATTTAAAGCGTTTTCATTGGTTCAAAACGTTTCCGTACAGAAATATCTTCCTCTCATATGGGGCGTTTTTAAGACTTTATACCACTCCAACTATTGAATGGTTGGTCGTATCAAAAAATTACCACGAACAAAAAGTCTTAAAATAACTGGTAAAAACCAAAATCATCATAAAATATATGGTATCCTATAAGAAATTTGAATGTTGGCCGTCGTATAGGAAAAATGGCGGGTAAGATAAATTCAAATTCACCAAATTAAACAGAAATATATAAATCTAGGGGGAGTTACTATTTATTTTCTTTTAATAGCTCTTATAGATTTCAAGAGAATCAGCTGACACACTTATAAAAATCACCTTGTATTTTGGACAAGACATTTTTTGTTCCTTGAAAGATTGTTGTATAGTTATAGGTTTTCCAGATATTTTACATTAAAAATTTAAAACATCCTCCATTTTGAAAATTTATGGAAAAACGTTTTGGTCTTTTGTACATGGGTAAAAGATATCACACGAAATACGAATCCAAAATTTGCTTTCAATACATTTCAAACATCCATAGACATTAACTATTTTGTAAACAAAAACAAAAAGGTCGATAACAGGAAAAAGAATCATTTCCGAATCTATGTTTATATGAAATTGTTTCTTTATTTTCACTAGTACAAGACGTCCTGAAGTTTCTCCGTTTGTTCCTGCATCGCCCTGCTATCGAAGACAGCCACCACACATTAACAGACAAGAAAAGAAAGGTAATAACTTTTACATATATTAACAGACAACCTCACAACCTATTTTTGATCCAAATTAAAAAATTTCAACACGTCTTTGAAACGATGGAATGACCATTGTACACAATTTTCCACTTTAGGGGAGTTACTTCAACACTGGGAACGATATTACTCTGACTTTAATTCGGGATATTTGTTCCTTGGTATTAGAAACTTTTCCCCAATATTTGCACAGATTTCTTATGATGACTAATCCTAAAATGGTTTAGGACGAAAGGTCATAAAATTAATTCGCTAAACAACCTTGAAAAATGTATTTTTTAATCCGACTTAATACATTTTGTGGTTTTTGCAATAAGTGCCGATCCAAGCAAGTTCGAAATAAAGTCAAGAGGACAGCAGAGCGCACATAATCCGCTAACCGGATTACAACCGGCGAATCTGTGCTGTATTTTCTGATGCTAGTATGTTGGGCGCATGCGCTCCATCGTAATTAGAATATGGAATATCTCGCGCCGTAACGGTTATGCAATTGAATGACATACTTACATTGCAGAACATACTCACATATGAGCAGGCGTTAGCAATTACTTCTACCTATATTCTTTAATTTATTTTTCCAAACATATTATAAAACTTCATATACAGGGGGATATATAAAAACAAAAAAAAAAGGGGATATATATAAAAAAAAAAGTTCATATATAAAACTTAATCGTTACAGATGGAACTATATAACTTGGTACACTGTTACTGGGCATAAAACACTATTTTACCACAATTTCAATGAGCCGCTACCACTTCGGGGGGGAACGGCCCACAAGGAGTCAGAAGAAAATCTTAAATGAGAGCGTGGGTTGAGTTGTACATAAAATTAAAGGTCTAATTTAGTAGAATACAATGCCGCAAATCCGACTTCAAAAGGTTCACCCTAAACAAAATGGCGTGTTGAAATAAATCGACATAAAGTTGCTATAATATCTCGAAAAGGAAGAGTTTTTAGAAAACATTTCAAGAGACAAAAAAATGTTTATTTCAAAGTGCTTGACCTAAACAATTGCTCCCAAATCGATTTCGTAAATTTTATTTTTTACAAAATTTTCTAAGATGGAGGACTAAAAATGAAATTTACGAAATCGATTTGGAAGCAATTTTTTAGGGCAAGCACTTTGAATTAAACATTTTTTGTCTCTTGAATTTTTTTTAAAAAACTCTTCCTTTTCGAGATATTAGCAACTTTATGTCGATTTATTTCAACACGTTTAGGGCCGCCATTTTGTTTAGGGTGAACCTTTTGAAGTCGGATTTGTGGCATTGTATTCTACTAAATTAGACCTTTAATTTGATGTACAACTCAACCCACGCTCTTATTTAAGATTTTCTTCAAACTCCTTGTGGGCCGTCCCCCCGACGTGGTAGCGGCTCATTGAAATTGTGGTAAAATACTGTTTTTAGAACAGTAACAGTGTACCAAGTTATATAGTTCCATTTGTAACGGTTAAAAAATATTAACCCATTCCGGGACTTTTCACCACCCCTGTATATGATTCGTAATGAAAGGAGCCGTCTATTAACAATCTAACAGCGGTTACATTGTTTATATTCTGTATTTCGTAATCTATCACGCAAATAATTGAAATTAAACCAACTTAAAGTGTTATAACTCGTTATAAACTGTTATTTATAAACCAACCGCCAACGTAAAGAAATAAACGTAATTGGTTGAAATTAACGTATTAAATCATGTAAGTTCTCTTAACTTGCGAAATATTAGCACGGGTCAGTTAGTTGTACCAAAATGCTCACTGTATTACGTTTTTGTTTATTGTTTTATATCTAAACAAATAAACACTTGAACAGCTATACACGGGTAAGCATAGGCGTAACCAGGACGACCGTATGGAGGGGGCTACAACAACCGGGGGGGGGGGGGGGGGGGGGTTGCATGGACAATTAAAAAAAATTAAGATACACAATAACACGTATTACTCTTCCCAAAAGTACTTTAAAATGATATAGGTATGTACACTTTTCGACTTCTAATAATTGTGATTCAGGCCCATTTTAGAATAATTTAGAATAGCAACCATGACTCCTCCCCCGCCAAATCTTTCCGTGCGCTGCCTCTAACCCCATAGGCCTGGATCACACACGGCGTTTTTTTTTTTGTCGGCTGCGGATTGTCATAAAATTTAAAATGTGCACGCGGTAAAATTTCCGACGCCGCGACGTCTAAAATTCTTATTGCGATTCATTAAACTGAAGCGTCTAGTTCATCAATCACGAAGTGTGTTATGTACTATATTATTTTTTTCTTCTAATGTTTTATTAACATGAACAGAGAGCAACTCTCGCTTTATTGATATTGAATCGCCAATTGAAAAGGAAGCAAAAAACTATACATAGTTGGGTTCATCCAATCAATAAATAAAAGGAGAAAAGATTTTGGAGCATTCTACATTGTTTTTCTTGATTTGAGGAACTAGAAGAAACATTTTTCAATTATTTAAGAAAGTCAGTTTCTACAAGCGGCTAAAGGATAGTATTCTACGAAAAAATACTAAAATAAGGAAAATTGGCGTGCTTTTTTTTCAAGTTTCCACTGTTTTGGCGGAGACGGTGGAAAATCCGTTGATTGTAGTGGCAGCGAGCGGCTGCACAGCTACCGTCAGCGGTAAATAAACCGATCGTTTATTTTTCCGACCAGTATGTAGGGCCTATGCTCTAATATTCTCCTTCGTGCCACTGTTGTTATGACGGCGACGGCAAATAATCCGTAGCGGACAAAACTCCGTGTGCTGCCTCTAGAACACTATACTTTGATACACTACACTGCATTTATATAAAATAAAGTGCCAGTGCCCAATTTGACCAAAGATAATATTAGCAATATTATATTGATAATTTATTGTACCTTGACATTTGCATAGGTGTTGAAAACAAGTTATTCTTAAGAGAGTATTTTAATGTAAACAAAGTGCGAAATATTTTTTACAATGGGGGGGGGGGGGTTATAACCCCCAAAACCCCCCCTCCTGGTTACGCCTATGCGGGTAAGGTACAAATCCAATCTCTTTCAAAAACAGACCCGTTGTATAAAAAAAAGTAGTTACAAATTAAATTTAATACGTTAAAATATTATTTTGAATAATGAAATTTAAATGAAAATGACACCTATTTCAAAGATTCTATTAAAAGCTAAAAGCAAAAGCGTTTCTTCCTCGCTCCCTCGCAGGAATCCAATACACGACGATTAGGAATTCCAATGCCAAATCTGATTGTCGTTTTAACCTAGTAAAACGTCAACACATTTTTATCCTCATACTTGGCCTAGTTGTTTATTTAGTAGGATTGTAATTTTCTCTCATAAGCTAAACGTGCGATATTTTTATAATAATTCTACAACGCCGCCGAACCGCTGACATGAGATGAGCGAATTTCCAAATACAAGTTAATATGTTGTTTAGGGTCGATTTGTTAAATTGATCTATTCACGACGGCGCTGAATATATGCTTGTACGAAATAGATTAGTAGAATTTATTTGCACCTCAGCCTTCAGCCCCGGTTCAGCTTCGTTCCGCTCGCAGCGGTGAAAATAGCTTTACGAGTTTGAATCTTGACCTTTAGAAATGTAGACAGCTTCGTTCCGCTCGCAGCGGTGAATATAGCTTTACGAGTTTGAATCTCGACCTTTAGCAATGTAGACTGCTTTGCTTCGCTCGCAGCGGTGAATATAGCTTTACGAGTTTGAATCTTGACCTTTAGAAATGTAGACTGCTTCGCTTCGCTCGCAGCGGTGAAAATAGCTTTACGAGTTTGAATCTTGACCTTTAGAAATGTAGACTGCTTCGCTTCGCTCGCAGCGGTGAATATAGCTTTACGAGTTTGAATCTTGACCTTTAGAAATGTAGACTGCTTCGCTTCGCTCGCAGCGGAAAAACCCGCGTACCTGGTCATCGGCCTGGAAACAGAAACTGTCCCAAGGTTTTCCCCCTCGTGGATTAGAACCGAGTACTATTGCGGTATTTTATGTTTCGACTGATTTTGGGCGAACCGGACAAGCTAAGGTCTTGTAAATAAGAAAATGTGGGGAATAATCTAATATATTTACTTTCTTGGATAAAACTCCAAACTATTTTATTTTATTCTGGTACTAAAAGTCTCGAAAAACTACTAGTTCCTGTCAAAAAATTGCTGCCGGTTTTGGATTTTTTTTTGCTAACGAACTCGTTCGACACACTTAAAAAACTATTTGTTTACCAAATCCATCCGTTAAAGTGCGATTATATACACATACATATATATAAAGCTTTTAATGATACCCGAAAACGTGTTCTGGGGGACATGGTCGGTGTTCATTTACTACTTCCAACCTTTGGTCTCACTGTAAGAGTCACTTCAATATCTAAACTTTCCTATGCAAATTCGCAAATAACGTTGTTGACGGTCTTCATCTAACGGAGCAGCCATTCTTTTGGAACAGGGAATTGATGGAAAAAATAAAAATAAAAATGTTTACTTTTTACCTGATTATTGTGTAGGTACTAAACAAAATTTGAAAAAATTATCAATTGGTAGTTTTGTGACAAAAAGCCGTCCACAAAAAGGTTTTACTGTATTAAGTATAACAAGGCTATTTATCTTTATTAATGCAGCACAGCTAAATACCTTCATTCCCTGATTATGCCTTTTTGTCCCGTCCGTTACGTCCCGTCCGTTACAGATGAAAAATAATTATTTCTTTAATTTGATAATGTTGATGGCAGAAATTAATATACTGTAATAAGCTATGCAATCTCATAATTATTCAGAATATTTAGTTTTGTGATGACTTCTTTAATAGAACTGAAATATCAACAAAAATGACAACAGCTCACATTCCGTTCCATTTTGTGCCCCGTCTGTTACAAATTTTCTAACTCAAACTGCTCTTACCGTAGAAATAAATGTTTTAATAATAATGATATAAATAAACTCTTTTTAAATTACACATATAGTCAAAGTTAAATTAAAGTATGTCATTTAAGCTAAATTTTATTCTGGAAGTAAAAAACATGGAAAGTGTGTCCCGTAAGGTACAAAAGAACGGCTGGGAGGTAAATTTTGTTTGCTTTGTTTCCTTACAACTGTTTTTAATTTAAACGATCAATAAAACTAGTATTGCCACTAGTAATATCTAGTAGATATTGTACCTGTTCTTTAATGAGATTCAAACATTACGTTTGTATTTAATCGAAAAAACTGTTATCAATTTAAATATAAAATCCGGAGGAATTCACCCTACAACAATGGAATTTGACTTCCCACAATGCGCCTAGCGAAGTTCCGCACTCAATTTGTATATTCATCGGAAGCTTTGCTTAGAGAAAGAGAAATCAATTGTAAGATCTACATTAGATTAAGGGAATTGAAAAGTTCAATTTCCGGGGCTATTTACAACCACGGTGCTGACTGATTGGCACTGAATGTACTGTTCGCTTAACAAAACCTTTCACAAGGCACGTTTATGTTTCCTGATTAATCTTGTACAAATAATTTTCAGCTTTATTGAATTTTTAATTTTAAATTTTTCTAGATGTTGATTTGTTATTTAGTTACTTGACTATGTTGTATAAAAGCAAATATAGGAATTGAGATCTACCCTGGAAAACCACAAACCCCGACAACGATGGGTCAAAACAACGTACGCTTCACCATTAACTATTACAAATCGATAGCGAAATGTGCAAATTTAAATGTAGATTTGTCAGCTGAGAACAGTCTTGGTATAGTGTTAGGAAATCCTACGAATAAAATCCAATAACAGGACAAATCTGTAAATTATTGTATAAACTTTGAAATGTGTCCGAAAAAATATACAGGATGTAAAAAAAAAACCTTTCAGGACTTTGGGATATGACGCCTCATACAAAAAAGAAAAGAAGAAAGAAGAAAAAATTTCATATTTAGAGAACGGTTTTACTGATTGAGTTCAAACTTGGCTTGAACTTTAACCTAACAACAAAATATCTAAAAAACGATCAAATCCAATAATGCGTTTCAAAATGGCGGCTGTTTGAAAATTTCAAACCTAAATTACTCAAAAGCCGTACATTTTAACAAAAATGTCGACACATTTTTTTGCAGCCCTTTTGATTCCCTATCGAACAGTGCAACTGCCAAAACAATTGGATGAAGGATAATGGCTAAGTTAAAGATAATAACAGCAAATGTAGGCCTACATACAGTATTGTAGTAATATATTTACTGTGTTATAGGATGCCGGGTTGAACAAACCAATTATTACACATAACTTAACTATTATTCATCCGATTGTTTTGGTTGTTACACTATCCGATAGGGAATCAAAAGGGCTATGAAAAGGGTATCTCGACATTTTTTGTTAAAATGACGGTTTTTGATTAACTTAGGTTTGAAATTTTCAAATAGCCGCCATTTTGAAACGATGATTGATTTAATCGTTTTTTGGAGATATATCATTGTTAGGTTAAACGTCATGGCAAGTTTGAACTCAATCAATCAAACTGTTCTTTAGAAATATTTTGTGAAAAAAAAAACAAAATCGCGGATATCTGGAAAACGAAGCGTTTTCGGGCCTACGTTTATATGAACTTTTTAATTTGTTTTTGTATTAGGGATCATATCCTTAAGTCCTGAAAGGTTTTTTACACCCTCGTATATAGACCAAACCAAAAGAACTAAATGACATTTGTCTCATTTAAAGTATAATGGTTCGGTAAACAAAAAAATGTATTGTTTGAGATTGTTATTTTATGGAGTTAATTTTAAACTAGTTAATACAGCTAGGCATTATTTATCGCGTTACTAATGTAACATAGTCTTAAGCTACGCCCATTTTAGTTTTGTGTAAATACGGAACTTGAAGCAATGTTAGGTTAGTTATAGTTCGATTATTGTAGCTCGTGCATCACTGATGATGGCAACTTTGTCGTTGAAACTCGTTTGAGTTAATAAATGTATTAGTTCTGAGATTCTGTGTTCAAGATTTATTCCATCAATAGTTCTATGAGAGAGAGAGAGAGTCTATGAACTCCAAAATCCTACAATTTAGTTATATTTCCAACTACTGGCGCAAATGCTGGAACTTGAGCAAACCGCTACTAACCTGACTAAAATCATCAGTACCCTAAAACACATTTCTGTTTAACACGTTCACTGCTAAGGACACACATGTGAGCTTGACACTGAACACTATGAGAAGCGTCTGACGCACAGTGCATTGCGTGGTTCGCACACCAACCCCCCCATATTGGGAGTATTTTAAATACACAATGCATTGCGTGCTTTGCACGCCAAACCCCGTATTTTGTGTATTTTCAACATACAATGCATTGCGTGCTTCGCACGCCAACCCCCGCCTTTTTAGTATTTTCTACACACAATGCATTGCGTGCTTCGCACGCCAACCCTCGTATTTTGAGTATTTTCAATACACAGTGCATTGCGTGCCTCGCAAGCCAATTCTAAGCCTATGTGCTATGGACGCATATGTGCATCCGCTTTAAAATATTAGTCATTATTACATAGAAAGGTTCAATAATAAAATATAAAGCAGTTTCTACTCATCTATATATATAAAAGCCAAAACCCACTGACTCACTGACTCACTCATTACGATTTCTCAAAAACTACCGAACGGATTGGAATGAAATTTGGTATGTAGCTTCCTCTAGGCCCATAGGTGCTCACTAAGAAAGGGTTTGAACAAATTTGAAATTTTAGGGGGGGTTTGGTGGGATCAAATTTATTAAAAAATGACTTCTTCAAAACTACCGAATGGATTTGAATGAAATTTGGTATGTAGCTTCCGCTAGGGCCATAGGTGCTCACGAAGAAAGGGTTTGAAAAATTTCGAAATTTTAGGGAGGTATGTGGGGATCAAAGTTATTAAAAAAAGACTTCTTCAAAACTAAGGAATGGATTTGAATGAAATTTGGTATGGAGCTTCCTCTAGGGCCATAGGTGCTCACTAAGAAAGGGTTTGAAAAAATTTGAAATTTTAGGAGGGTTTGGGGGAATCAAAGTTATTAAAAAACGACTTCTTCAAAACTACCGAATGAATTGGAATGAAATTTGGTCTGTATCTTCCTCTAGGGCCATAGGAGCTCACTAAGAAAGGGTTTGATAAATTCGAAATTTTAGGGGGGGGGTT
>JAGFPH010000371.1:351088-374399 GCA_018207615.1 Philaenus spumarius
AGCTACATACCAAATTTCATTCCAATCCATTCGGTAGTTTTGAAGAAGTCATTTTTTAATAACTTTGATCCCCCCAACCCCCCTAAAATTTCGATTTTTTTCAAACCCTTTCTTAGTGAGCACCTATGGCCCTAGAGGAAGCTACATACCAAATTTCATTCCAATCCGTTCGGTAGTTTTTGAGAAATAGTGATGAGTGAGTCAGTGAGTCAGTGGGTTTTCGCTTTTATATAAAATATAGATAGATAATGAAAGATGCTACCCATTAACAATCTGTTTAACTAACAATGACAGCTGTTAGATAGTTTATATGGTTCCTAATGAAAGGTGCCATCTATTAACAATCTGCTTAACTAGCTGTTATTTAAATGTTTTACATTCTGTAAGCACGTTCAAGTGTAATCTATCTCGCAAATTAATCAAATTAAATCAACATATAGCGTTATACACTGTTATCAAATTAAACCAACGTAAATAAATAAACGTAATTTACTTAATTAAATCAATGTATTAAATCGGGTAACCAGGCCTACTCCTAACATGCGAAATATTCACACGGGTCAGCTAGTCTCTCAAATTCAGTAAATATAAATACTATAATAATAGTAACACGAAATAATAATATATATATTTTCCTACAACTTCGGGGTAGTAACAAAACTATTATAGCATTAATTCACGATGAAATAAATTGAACGTATTTCCAAAAGTAGGTTAATATGTTTTAGGGTTTAAACTATTTGCAAAATTTGTCTACTAATGAAGGCGCTGAATAGCTGCATACGTGTACGAAATGTTACAGTATATTAGTAGAATTTGTTTGCACCTCAGCCTCCTGTCCCGGCACTTGGAGCAGATAACCTACAGAAACAAGAAGAAGAAAAAAAAACACATTTTGTTTGTCTTTAAAAAAATATAATATTTTGTCTCTTGTAAAACAGCTGCAATTTTGAAAATGATTCAAATAAATTCTTAGCGTCTAGTACACTTGTCAATCGTTACATACAAAATACTTACACTAAAATTGGACTTAATACCTTATCTGTTTATGTAGTTTTTTGTAAAAAAAATAACAGAATGGCGGATTGTGACTAAATTAACCAGAATTCGAAAAACACTACCGAACACTTTTTATTTATTTCAGTGTGTACCGATCTTATAGGCTTATTGTGACACCAAGTATATTTATAAAACGCATGGAACCAATTCCAAGTAAATGATTGAATTTACAATAACGTATTATCCCTACGTTGATGTGAACATAAAATGACCGGGTAGTCAATCTTCTTGATATTAAATTGGGAGAATATAGAGGGGATATCAGTTGCAGGGATCCAATATTGGCTGTTCTCCATAAATCTGGCCGGACCAGATGTCCGACTAAAAAATAATACCTCGTACTAAATATTGACTTTATATTAAAAACGTGTTAGATGCGGTCGTTATTTGCCCTGACTGTATCATCAATTTACAATTTGTAAGTTTTAAAAATTGATGTCTTGCCGGCTCAATGTATAGATTGATATGCATAAACTAAAATAGCCAGTGTTAGTGAAATAAAGTGTGAACGGTTTTTCACTACTGTTTGTGAATTTTATTAATGAACTAGGTGAGACCCCTGCGTGCTTCGCACGCCAACCCCCCAATGGAACTTTATAAAAACATATGTTTCCTTTTCTTTATAACATAGGTGTAGTATTAATAATAACCTCAAAACTAAGATCGTAAATAATGTTATATGTTCAAATTAAATTATTTCTTATATTTTATAACAGCAGTTATAATAATAGTTAAAAGAACCAGCAAGGCTCAGGTCTAAACTTTAAAACCCTAACCTAAAAGCTAGAAATACAAAAATAATAGCTTCAAATTTTGAAATCAGCTGTTAATGGAAATATTGGAGCAAACAGCTATTGTATCTGTTATTTTATTCAATTGGTTGCTATGGTAATAAATGTAAATACATGTGTTGGTTTATCATTCTAGGCCTAACCTAAGAATTTGTTCCGAATAAACTTACAAATATATTGAAATAAAAAAAGGTTTTTATCGAAATTAATTATAGCCTATGTTACTCAGGGATAGTGTAGCTTTTTATTTGTAAAACTATTTTTTCAATCGGTTCAGTAGTGCCAGAGATTACCCCCTACATACAAACAAACAAAAAAACAAACTTTACCTCTTTATAATATTAGTATAGATATAGGCTAAAAAGTAGAATTTTTAATATTTTGAAATCTGTGTTAAACGTATTTTTTTACAATACTTTGTTTGTAATATGTCACATTTTAAAGTTTTTACAGAGTTAAAGATATTTTAACTTCTAAGACTCAGTACTACGCTATTACTTTTTTCTGACATTCTTCTTTTTTTTTGCGACTATACAAAGGTTGTCAGGTGAATGTCCGAGAAACCATAACTTCAGAATTGGTGAATCATTGTTTACTATTAAGTTCAGAACGTTTATAAACTACAGAACGGGCACGCAAAACAAATGTCGCAAAGAAATCGTGTTGAAATACTTATTTATGAATGCCTAAAAATAAATTAATACGTCATTTTGATGAGACTAAACGTAACACTTTGTACCTAGTCCATCCATTGTTAGTAAACATTTTACCACCTTATTGATTCCAATAAATTTGTAAAAAAATGAAATAAAAAATAAAAAATTTTGTGAGTTATTACTTTACTATGGTCTTGCCTATTAAAGTTTACTAGTATCTCCTGAGATCGAAATTCGATCAATTTTGATTGTAAAGTAAAGAAATTCAAATTGTTTTTCACGTAATTAATTTGTAGTTATTATAAGTATGGAAATTATTGATTCGTATCTCGACGCTAGTAGTAAAATAGTGGGAAAAGGCAAAAAGGAAGCTTGATGGCATTAATGATAAATATAAATTGCTTCAAACAATTCTACTATTAAACGGTAGAATAATTTGACAAATAAATACAGATAAGTGTTATTTCAATTTGAAAGAAATGGAAACAACGCTAACATAGGTTAACACTAAACACAATGTTAGGTTAGGCCTGATTTATTTTATCTTAATTGTCTTAACGGCAACATACACACATCAATTTTTGTTTTATGCACATCTATGGAACAGTACCTTTCGAATAAGCTGCATTCCTTTCCTTCTAAATAAATTTAAAAAATAAACGCATTTTTAGCGAATTTCCATAGGAAAAATGAGCTATTGTAGTGGCCCTTATGGTAAGACCTAAGGTTGGGAGTAGCAAAGGAGCACCGATCATGGTCCCCAGAACACGTTTTGAGGTGTCATTAAAAATCATATATATATATGTATAAAAGTGTTCGAACTCTAGCGGCCGCATTTTAAGTCCGATTTGGTTCAAATTTGGTACACATGTTGGTTGTCTACGTCGCTCGGATGAGTAGCCAAAAAATCCAACAACCGGAAGCACGTTTTTTGACAGGAAGTAACAATTTTTTTGAGATTTTTCCTACGAGAATGAATTTGTTTTTGCTACAAATATAAATGTAGGATGTTATTCTGTACATTTTGTATTTTTACGCGACCTTATAGCTCGCTTGGTTCTCCCAAAATCGATCAAAACGTAAAATACCATAGAAGTACCCGGTTCAAAGCCATGCGGTGGATTCTACCGTGGGGTTGGCGTGCGAAGCACGCACTGCTTTGTGTAATGAAGATACTCCCAAATTTTGGAATGGCGTGCGTAGCACGCAATGCTTTGTGTATTGAAGATACTCCCGATATGCAGAATGGCGTGCGAAGCATTTTGCAGCTATTCAGAACCGTCGTGAATAGACCTATTTCCCAAATTGTTGGTTGAAACCCTAACCTAGGTCTATAAACAAAATTTTGGAAATTTGCTCAACTCACGTTAGCGGTTTAGCTGCATGGTGGAATTATTTTAACATGTTTTCCTATCCATGGATGGCATAAATAGATTCGAACTATAAAAAAAGTTACCAACAGATAAAATTAATTCTTCCCCAGAGAATCTGATATTGTAATGAGACTTGATAGCCTGCAATATTTTTACTTTTCACAAAAAAAAAAACACCCAAAAAGCGAGAATGATGTTTTTGGAACTTTGCAAGAGTACGCCCGCACACATGTTAGTTGTCTACGTCGTTCAGATTAGTTGGCTAGAAAAAAAAAAAAAAAAAAAATCAAATAACCGGTAGCACTTTTTTTGACCGGAAGTAATAATTTTTTTAGATTTTTCTACGAGAATTAAACGTTTTTAGAGCTTTTTCTAACAAAATAAATGTAGGATATTATTCCGCACATTTTTATTTTTTACGCGATCTTATTTATAGCTCGTTTGGTTGCCCCAAAATCAATCAAAACGTAAAATACCATAGAAGTAGCCGGTTGAAAGCCACGTGGGGGCATCTTCCGATTGAGTTTATAAGCGAGCGAAGCGAAGGTCGAGGTGCAAACTAGCAAAGCGAGTTTTCCGACGCGATTAGGACGAAGGAGCGCGCGAGGCTTAGATGCAAACAAATTCCACTAACATATTTCGTACACACAGGCAGATATTCAGCACCGTCGTGAGTAGACCGATTTCCCAAATTGTTGGTTGAAACCCTACAACACAGGCCTGTAAAATTAATTTTAGAAATTAGCCCAACTCACGTCAACGGTTCAGTCGCGCTATCGAATTATTTCAATTGATTTACAAATTCCCACTCGAAACTTATACTCTAAATTTGCATAGTCACAAAGCAGTCGATCAAATGTACCTTTGAATACGGCGTATAATTCAAAGGTCGGAAAAGAATCGATGGCAACGGTAAAATAAATAAAAGTGTAACAACGGATGCCAGGCACGACCCAGTCGTGATGTAGAGCATCAGCAGTTGGTACAATAGTCATGAAAATGAAATGTTTCTGTTTGGAAAGGGAATTTTGTCTGGACATAAGCCAACTTGTTGTAATTACACTGTGAAATGGCATTTCGTTTTTAACTAAATACTTTACATTATGTTGGCCGTATATAACAGTAAAGAGAGCCAACGGACGTTATTAATCGATTTAATATTTTATGGTGTGTGATCATTTATTTTCGTACTTTTGTTAAATTATTTATACACAATGGTTTAAGGATGTATATTGTATAGTAGCCTATACACATAAGTTTATAGCGAAACATGTCAAATTAAACATTTTATATTTTAATAACAGATTAGAAACACAAATGTCTTTCCCTAAGGGAATTAATTGAATCAGAATTACCTCACTAACATATTTAAATGTTTACGGGTAATAATAAATCGAGGAAAAATTTAAAACGAAATTATGATAATTATCTAAATATTCAATTGAATTTCATACAATACTGTGTTATTGTGTGTCTTTGTTATATATGTACATTTTGTTATCCGTCTTGCAACTTTTGTAGTAGTTCCCGCTACGCGTTTCGGAAACAAGTTACCATTGTCGATTTTTTACTCAAAGCAATATAAGTATACAACCTAGATTAAAACATTGCCCGGAATTAATTTCTAGAGACCCCCAGCGCTGTCGTTCGTGAGAAATTTGTTTTGCAGCAGTTGGTACTCCTTGGTACGAACGGCACGAACGTTTTCATGAAGGTCGAGTAAGCATTGAAGAATGACCCTCGTAGTGGACGACCTTCAACCTCAACCACTGACGAAAACATTGAGCTGGTTATGCCCCTGCACATCGGTCCCTGTTAGTCGAACATCTCACGACCTTTTCTTCCTTTTCAAGAGGTTGAAAACATCGTCGAATGGAGAACGGCACGCAGATACCGAGGCTGTCTATCAAAGTACTAAGAAAACCATGAAAGAACTTTCACAAAATGAGTTCCAAAAAGTGTTTGAAGAGCTGTATAAACGTTGGGGCAAGTGTGTTGTTGCAGAAGGAGAGTATTTCGAGGAAAAACAAATTTGTAAGTTTTTAACTTTGTGCAATAAATAAATTAAATCGATCCCGGGAAATTTTGGACACTAGTAGTATATAATTTTACGTGATATAACACTTTTTAAAGTTGTATTCATTGTTGCTAGTCTTAGTAAGTGTTGCGTACGAATGACACAAGTTTTTAAGTGACATAAAGCGTTGGCCTAATGCTGTGGCAACGTGTAATTAAGCTGAAGAAACTCGAACAAAAAGATGCATTTGACACAAATAAAAATAATCTATATATATATATAAAAGCAAAATACCACTCACTCACTCACTGACTCACTCATCACGATCTCAAAAACTACCGAACGGATTGAAATGAAATTTGGTATGTAGCTTCCTCTAGGGCCATAGGTGCTCACTAAGAAAGAGTTAAAAAAAATTCAAATTTTTGGGGGGGGGGGGGTTTGAGGGGATCAAAGTTATTAAAAAACTATTACTTCAAAACTACCGAAGGGATTGGAACGACATTTGGTATGTAGCTTCCTCTAGGGCCATAAGTGTTCACTAAAAAAGGGTTTTAAAAAATTGGAAATTTTAGGGGGGTTTGGGGGGTAAAAATTACTAAATCACGATTTCTCCAAATTTACCGAACAGATTGGAATGAAATTTGGTATGTAGCTTCCTCTAGGACCATAGGCGCTCGCTAAGAAAGGGTTTCAAAAATTCGAAATTTTAGGGGGTGTTTGGGTGGATCAAAGTTATTAAATCACGATTTCTTCAAAACTGCCGAACGGATTGGAATGAAATTTGGTATGTAGCTTCCTCTAGGTGCTCACTAAGAAAGGGTATGAAACATTTCGAAATTTTAGGAGGGGTTTGGGGGGATCAAAATTACCACCACCACGGGCAACGCCGTACGGGTCAGATAGTAATATATATTCTTTCTCAAAGATGTTTTTTGTCTCTAAGCGATATCTTTCTTAATTCTTCATCAGCATTCGTTATTCAAGCATCATTTTAAAGCTTATGTTCGCCGCTATTGACGAAAAATAGATAACCTGAAACTCATGTTTTAGTTAAAACAATTGTTAAACAAACTTTTATAGTATACTTCATAATATGGTTCCTAATGAAAGGCGCCATCTGTTGACAATCTGTTTAACTAACATGGCAACTTTTAGTTAGATTGTTTACACTGAATATGCAAGTGTATATGTCACACAAATCAATCAAATTAAATCAACGGAAATAAATACACGTAATTTACTTAATTAAACCAATTTTTTAAATCAGGTAAGTACTCCTAACTTGCGAAATATTAGCACGGGTCAGCTAGTAATATTATATTATTTAAGTTGTATTTTGTGTTAATTTTTTCTCTATATAAAAATGAATGTTTGTTCCTTCGCTTCTTTATATCTGTGCCCTCTACAGAATAAAAAACTATTTGACAGATTTCACAAACAAATTCATAGTTTTTCCTTATCATTGCCAGGAGTGATTGGACGTTACTATTACTATAGTCTAAGTGTTAAAATGGGGTGGCTACCTCTATTCTATAAACATAAATTAAACTAACTTCCTACAAGCTATTAAGAAAATTATGTATTATTATTTTTAATAAATATAAAAACTAGTTGCAATTTGATTACTTAAGTCAAAGGAATGCAATGGAATAACTACACTTACATTTAAATAGTAATCCATACACTTACTTTTTCTATATTATCAAAAACTACTCAACTAATTTTACTAAAATTTAACAATTTAGACGTATTGGTACTAATTAGTACTAAGGTTTTTTAGAGGGCATGGTCAATACAGACAAATATATTCAAATATGGTAACTACCCCTACACAATAAACATAAATCGTACTACATTCCTACAAACTAAAAAGCAAAAATTATTTAATGTTATTCTTAATTTATGTAAAAAAACATGTTCAAGTCAATTACTTAAGTCAAAGGGATGGAATGGAATAACTGATCTTAAAATTAAATCAAGCAATAGGGAAGCATTGCCGGGTCCACTAAATACTTTATATACACGATTTTCGTTACTTAATTTGCCATGACAAATAGTATGGTTCACAAAAACTAATTATTTCAGTATAACAGAGCAAGTAAACAAATACAGTACTTCTGGAAACGAAGCTTAGTCGTAAATACCCTTTTGATGTTTAAGGCTTTTCCATTCGAATCCCGTAATTGTTGCAATCCTTTGTGCGATTCTATTCAGAGGAACGGAGAAAGAAGGTCTTACTGATGACGTCAAGGAATGGAACAGACAATCTTATTAATATCCTGAGAGTCTTACAGTGCAATTATTTATGTAATTAGGAGAAAGCCAACGATCAGCAAATTGACTACTACTTCCTCACTTGAAATTAAATTCTAATAATTCGGGTACAATCAATCTCAACTTAACAACCTTTCTTTAAAATTGTACGTTGAAAAAAATGGCACTGAAAGTGAGTTTCGTTAGTTTAAAGTTTCCCTTTTTTAATGAATAATTTAATAAAACCAAATATTTGTTTGACCAGTTATTTTAAGTTTTGTGTTTTATTCTCAATTGTGTTTTTACTGGTAGTATTTAAAGAAGTAAAACCAATTAATTTTATTCATCCACCTTATTCTTATCAAATTTCGTTATTTACACTTTTTCCATCGTTCAAATTTATAAATATCCTAATTGAGCAATAAGCCATTATTTACTTTATATGCCTCTTTTTACCAAGTAACAGAAAATACGTATACTTAAAGGGCAGCGGGAAAGGCCTATACAGAAAATGTTAAGTTAAGCATCTTAGGGTACTCATTCTCATAAACTATTAGGACTGGGGTGGATTCCGCCTTAAAGAAGGTTTCCTTACTCTCTAACCTTTGGTTTATTGTGCCCCTGTGTCCCGCGCATAGCTCGTTAAAAGCCCGAATTCCTTGTGAGTTCCAGGATTTTCTCCACCAAGTACGTGTAATCTTCGTCCCCCGGTTGCTGTATTCCAAAGAGCCCCCTCCTTCTACGCTCCAGGATCTCGCACTCAAATATGGCGTGCCTTGCTGACTCTTCCGCCTGATTACAAAGCTGACAGCGTTGGTCGAATTCAAGGATTCCCACTGTTGCTAGGTGTTTCCTAAACTGACCATGTCCAGAAATAAGTCATACGGCTCTTTTGAGCTGTGGTCGGCTGAACGTGATGCTCCTTTCAATGCCAATATGTCAATTCCACCATTTTTAAAGTGGAAAGTTTGATTAGCAATGAGAGGAATAGCAACTATGGATGTGACTTGTACTGAGGGTTAGTTGGTAATCTGAATTTTATTATTTGTTATATATTGTTAAAAAAAATTAAATTTGTAAAACAAAATTAATTTTAAAACATTTATATTTTTTACAAGCGAACCTTTTAAGTTATAAACATAATAATGTATGTAAATATTACTCAGTATGTATAGATTATGTGTACACAATTTGAGACCTGTACTTTTAGTGGCTCTAGAGAAGTGTACCTTTGTTCAGAAGATAGTAATCTTTCGGCAAATCGCATTTGAATACAGAGTACATTGATAGAACTAGTCATAATCCTAAAAGATTCCGGCTCCATATTTTGAATCATCATCTTCTTCTTCCTGTTCATCCTCATCAGTTTCTCTTCCTCCTGTCTTGTCTTGCTTCTTTAGTTAAAGCTTCCGTAGATTTTCCCGTTTGTTTATAGATCGAACCGTGTTTACATCCACAATACGTTGACTGACTTTTCACTCAAACCAAGACCTAGCTGGCTGCTTTGTTCATCATTGCGTGTTACAATTGCATCATGTATGCCTATTTGAAGAGTTTCTAGCCGCACAAACACTTGTTAGACTAGACTACACGATTCAAACTATCGTTGGGGGTCTGCGTATGGCGTGGAAACACTGTTTCAAAAGTTCGTCGTGTGTTAGGGTCCATTAAATGTCTTTGATTTTTACTATAAAGGCTATATTTATGGTCCTATGTTCCTTCCTCAGCTTTGAAATAAATCTCAACAAAGGATCAATTACTAAGGAGGATCAATGGTCAGCTGGAGGAGGCATGCCATGGTTAATTTATTTATTTATTTTAGCTATGTTTAGGTATCATAGCATTGTTGTTTGTGTATTATTAAAGTTAACATTCTTAAGTTAAAAAAAAAAAATTACAAAAAATAAGTTTTCCCATTTCCTGCTGCCCTTAAAGTATTTCGTAAAAGAAATGACAAAACGCGGAGTAATCATTTTAAATGCAAACTAAAAACACAACTCGTCCATATAATTATAATTTCAAAGACCGCGCTTTAAAAAATTCTAAAAAAGCTCTCTCATTATTTTCCAAGTAAAACATTTTCACGTTCGAATTACAAAAAGTTTTCAATAGAAAATATTTATGTATTATTCCAAAAATGTTTTGCCTCTCGATCATGCAAGCTCGCGCATTTTTACAGTTACAGTTTTGCAGAAATTATTTTATTAAACAGAGATTTATTCAGTTTTCATGGATACTGTTGAAAACTCGTTTGTCGCTCTTTTAGGGTCGTTGAATATTAATGTGAGCGTAATTAATGTTAGTCTAATGTCAAAGGCAGAAGTGACCCGAGCATGAGAGAGGTAACTGTACAAAGACAAGGTTCAGAAGCCATTATTTTATGTTTATTATTTTATTTGGATTTAAAATTTAAAATTTTATCAACGTACGTACTTGAGTAACACTACAATATAACTGCTGGTTTCACTCATCATCTGTAATACTTAAACAATACCTAGCGTAGGTTATATTTTGGGGTTATGTTTACAACTTCAATCAATAATATAATTTCTTGTGAATATATTGTTTTTTTAAATATGAGTTAAAAAACTATATAATGTAGGCTAAAACACGTTATAAGATTTGTTTTGACGTTATAAAATGAATATAAATAAAACCTTTTACCATCAATATTCTTATTTTTACAAATTTAAAGAAGCGATATCAATGTTTAACTTCGGAAACATTCCTACATCTTCGTAAACATATACATATATTTGATTATTAATTTCTTCATTGTAATATTACGAGCGAATATTCATTACAATTCTTAGCGAATTTCCAAAGTCTTCTTAGACTCTCTTTCTTAGAAAGATGAGCTATTTGCAGTGACCCTTATGGTAAGACCTAAGGTCGGGAGTAGTAAATGAGTACCGATCATGGTCCCCATAATATGTTTTGACATGTCATTAAAATTTCCATGTTTATATAATATATATAATTGTAAATATGTTTTTGCACTCTAACGACCACATTTTAAGTCCCATTTTGTAAAAATTTGGTACACAGTTTGGTTTTCGCTCAGACGATGCGTTAGCCAACAAAATCCAACAACTCCTACTTTTTTTTTACAGGAAGTAGCTATTATTTTTTTAGATTTTTCGTACTAGAATAAAACGTTTTTATGTTTATCTAAAGCTCGCTTGGTTCCCCCAAAATCGTTCAAAACGTAAAATACCATAAATGTATCTGGTACATGTGCGGGGATTTTGCCGTAGGACATCTTCTGATTCAAGTCAGAAGACGGATTGGAACGAAGGAGCGCGTGAGTCGAAGCTGGAGGCATAGGTGCAAACAAATTCTATTAATATATTTCGTTCACACATTCAGCGCCTTCGTGAGTAGATCAATTTCCCAAACAGGCCTAGTTGGTTGAAATCCTATACTTATAAAAGTAATTTCGGAAATTCTCTCAACTCACGGCAGCGGTTCATCTGCGTGGATGAATTATTTTGATACATAATTATCTATATATATATAAAAGCGAAATACCACTGACTCACTCATCACGATTTCTCAAAAACTACAGAACGGATTTGAATGAAATTTGGTATGTAGCTTCCTCTAGGGCCGTAGGTGCTCACTAAGAAACTGTATGAAAAATTTCGAAATTTTATTAGGGGTTTGGGGGATTAAAGTACTAAAATCATAACTTCAGATCATTTATTATTATGACAATAGTGCTTTTATGATTTAAGATCTATATATATATATATATAAAAGCCAAATACCACTCACTAACTGAACACTTAAAAAGAATACAATTTCGTTAAAAAGACTGAAAATACCAACCACCACGGGCAACGCCGTACGGGTCAGCTAGTTATGTATATAAATTTAAAAAAATAACAAACAGGCCTACAGTTTTATAATCCATATAATTGTAATAATAATTACCATATAATTTATCCAGTTAAAAATACACTTATCTTAGTTTGGTAGGCCTAGATAAAGTTTGTTGTTTTTAAATCTAATGTTTATGTAATTAATCTGCCTGTGATTTTTCACGGACCAACGACTACGTTTATTTTGAACAGATAGTGTAATATTTCCTCACCCAGTTCAACAGTTACTATAACAAGATAGCGAAAATGATAACCTGATTATTGAAAACCCATCGTAGCAAATTGAATGACGACAATTTGCCGTACCAGTAATCATGTTACGGGTTAGAGGCGGAGATTGTATTTACATGCTTTCATAACAAAATTAACAGCTTATGGAAGGTGAGATGTTAGTTTATAACAGTTTTAGATTCTACGTAAGTTTTACAGAAAATACTAGTTTGCTATTTAATTTATCAAGCAGTCATTTTTTTTTTTTGCAAAACACCATACATAAAATGCTTTCCAAATTGTATTCTTTACTCTTGTTTTTGAATTTCCGTAGGAAAGATGGCTATTGCAGTGACCCTTATGGAGAGACCCCAGGTCTGGAGTAGTAAATGAGCAGCGATCATGATCCCAAGAAAACTATTTCGGTTGTCATTAAACACTTTATATATATATACAGGCTGATTCAGAAATATACGGCAATGTCTCGGTAGCTAATTCCACAGCTAAAAGTAAGAAAAAGTTCATATAAACGTATGCAAGAAAACGCTTCGTTTTCCAGATATAAGGCTTTTTTTTGCAAAATAATTTATTTCTAGAGAAATGTTTGATTGATTGAGTTTAATCTTGGCATGACATTTAACCTGAACAATCAAGAATTTTTAAGTTTCAGGCTGCCTTTTATAAATATCATAATTTCAATGCTTTTTTCTCCGAATTTTCAGCGTATCTTTAAATGAACATAAAATAGACTAGTTTGTATTTGAATATGATCATTATTATTTAATTTGATATGGATTATTTAACATATTGTACCTAAGATAATAAGACACTTTACACATAAAAAAAACACATAATTATTTGTATAACATTTCTAATATTAAATTATAAAAGTTCTAGTTCAACCATTTTTAATAAATGATGAAACAGTACTTTTTTGTTTGTCTTAATCCAAAGTTTGTTGTTGTTTGACGATTTTTATTAGTAAAATAATTTAATAATAAAAGTATTAATTAGGAATTAATTATGAATTAAAGTATTAATTGAATTAATTAGGAAGTAAAAGATGTTTCTGTTATTACTTTAAATATTTAATATTTAAAAGTATAATATTCATACATTAAAATTGTATTATATTCACATTTTTACTTTGGGCGAACTTTAGTAATTTAATTTTGTTTCAACCTAGCATTAATAATTTCATGCCTTTCATTAAAGTAGGCATAAAAGCATAAGCTTTCACATTGTGGTGTAGCCTATTTGCTAGCTTTACTGAACAGCTATATATTTGTTCAATATTCAAAAACAATAGTATTACTTTGATTTACATTTTATTTAACGAAAATGTATTAAATAAATTGAACAAACTAATCTCTAGATCATTCTTTGAGAAATAGATTTTACAAAATTACGCTTATTTCATCCTAAACTATCATTTGCATGGCCCTTTTCATAAGGTATTTAATTAGACTAATGAAATATAGATACATTTACTACGGAAAACCTTGACCTACAGCTATGGTTAGCGATATGATTAATCAATACTATTTTGAGCACGAAATCGTACGTACAAAAAGCTGCTCATAGCTTCTTTGAGAAGGTGTTATTACAAAAGTAAGAGACGGGAAATATAAATAAAGTTAAAAGAAAATATACATTTTCTAATCTAAGTTTTTAACATTGTAACAGAACCACCTGCTAAACTTTCCCTTTTAAGTACATCCATCAATTGTACACTAACTCATAAAGCTGGTTATATGTAACAAGCACTGACGCTTTCGCCAAATCAAAAGTTACAATACTTTTAGAGTAGACAACATTTCATATTTTCTTCACACGACTCAAGCGAGAGGGAGTGTTTCACGACGGAAAACCTCTTAAAAGCTACGGAATTATGAAAGTCAAAACTAGTAATTTGTTGTAGTTGGCGTAATAAAAGGCTGCCAAGAATAGAGTAAAGTATTTGAAAGCGTCGTCTGCGGCACAGATCGGGACCGCTATAATGCTGTTATGGCATTGTTCCTCGAATCAATTACTTGGAGAACCAACCCCTGCTACTGGCAAAGCAGAATAATTGAGATAATTGAGCTGTTTAGGGGTGGTTTTACAAGACCGGAATAATGTTCCGACGAAATATTATTAATGTGATTCGGTGAAGTTTAAGCGCAATAGAAAGATAACGGATTTACAAAATTAATTAAAACCCAAATGAATATTTATATTTTTTTTATGAAATGTTGTATTTGAATGCAAAGTTAATAAACTCGTCTCTTATTACAGTTTGAACTTCTAGGCCAGCGAATTATACTTAGTGATTGATAGTTTTAAATATTTAAATGCAATTAAAATGATCTAAAAAACTTAAAACATAATATTCTTGTTAAGAAGTTATGAGAAATCTTCTAGAAAAATACACTGCTATCAAATAATGCAATTAGTTAAACCTACCCAAGTCTAATTAAGTTTGTATTACATTACTCGTTATATTGTTGATGCAATATTTAAAGTGTATCGTATTAATAAAACGCTAAGTCTGTCCGTTTGATTTTTCAACTCGAAAACTGTATAGGCTAGGTTCTTGAAATTTTACACAATCATAGACCTTAGTGGGAAACTGATGAAACCGAAGTTTCAAGTATATAAGTCAAGCGGTTCCTAAGATATAGGTTCCTGAAGTTTCAGAACAGTTCCATATTGAAACTATTTCAATATATAAAAAGTTAGTAATTAATTATCTATACTAATATTATAAAGAGGTAACGTTAGTTTTTTGTTTGTTTGTTTGTTTGTATGTAGGGGGTAATCTCGATTGAAAAAATAGTTTTACTAATCCCTCAGCTACACTATCCCTGAGTAACATTAGGCCAGTCGGTAGAGGTAATTTTAGACCCAAAGTTAAAGTAATTTACAATACGGATGATTTTTTTTTTATAAGTACATTCAAGTATGTATATTAACATAAACAAAAGTTTACCAGTCTATCGATTTCCCAAAGTCGAAACAAAAATCGATTATAATTTTTTTTTGGATTATCCTTAATATTTCGAGGTGGGATGAAGATAGAGAAAAATAAAAAATGCCACCGTGTAGGGGAGGTATTTTTAAACAGAAAAGGTTATATGTATTTATTTCGTCTGAGCAATGGTTTGTCTGGAAAAAATTCGATAATGCAGGTATGTATTTTGCGGCAGGGGAAATCACTAAAAGGGGACATCTTATTCATATATGAAGCGTTGGCTCATTCTAAATTTTAATATATGGCATTGAAACTTGACATAGAAGTTAAAATATAAATTTTAAACATTTATGCTGAGTCTCAGCTTGTTATCTTGAAAATGACCCGATATAGAGCCACTTGACTTATCAGTGGGTTTCTCGATTTTAGGAGTACCGGACCCACCAATTCATTTTAAACAGCTCCAGTTTAGAAAATTTTCAAAATATCAACCTGAAAGTTTTTTTACAAGTTAAATATATAGATTCAAACAAGATCAAGGAGTATAAACCCTTTTTATTATTTACTTTTCAAAGCACAAGTAACTTAAAAAAGTATAACTTTAGACCTTTTTAGATTTTTCATCAAAACGCTTGAGTTAATCGGCTGCAGATTAGTCAATTTTTTAAATATAATTTTTTAAATAAGTATAGCAAAAAACAATTGTGTTTTTAATTTCTGTACCAATTTTTAAATCGATATGTTCAAAAACGTCGAAAATGGAGTCGTTGAATCCAAAGGTGTTATAGTTAAAACGAGATAGGTAAAACAGAAAACTATTTTCAAGCGCCTCGTTTTTAAAAATAACAGGAAAAAAGTCGTTCTTACTTACTAAGAATATTTATACTGGTGTACTCAACTTGTAAAACAAATTTGATGTTGATATTCCAAAAATTGACGAAACTGGAATAGATTGAAATTAGTTCGTGGGTCCGGTACTCCTAAAATCGATAATCGAAATCGACTCCTAGATCGGGTCATTTTCAAGATAACAAGCTGAGACTCAGCATAAATGTTTAAAATATATATTTTAACTCCTATGTCAAGTTTCAATTCGATATATTAAAATTTGGCCAATTTAGAATGAGCCAACGCTTCATATATGAATAAGATGTCCCCTTTTAGTGATTTCACCTGCTGCAAAATACATACCTGCATTATCGAATTTTTTCCAGACAAACCTTTGCTCGGAATAAATAAATACATACGCCCTCTTTTGTTGAAAAATACTTCTCCTACACGGTGGTATTTTTTATTTTTCTATATCTTCATCCCAGCTCGAAATATTAAGGATAATCAAAAAAATTATAATCGAAATTTTTTTGATATTGGGAAATCGATAGACTGGTAAACTTTTTTTATGTTAATCTACATACTTTAAGGTACTTATAAAAAAAATCAGCCGTATTGCAAATTACTGGTAGTTTTAACCTATACCGACTGGGCTACATAGGCTATAATTCATTTCGATAAAAACCTATTTTTATTTCAATATTTGTAAATATAGTTGGAAAGAATTCTAAGGTTAGGCCTAGAATGATAAACCAACACATATGTATTTACATTTATTACCATAGCAACCAATAGAATAAAATAACAGATAATATAGCTTACATTTCCATTAACAGCTGATTTAAAATTTGAATCAATTATTTTTGTATTTCTTTTTTAGGTTAGGGTTTTAAAGTGTGATACTGAGCCTTGATGGTTCTTTTAACCATTATTATAACTGCTGTTATAAAATATAAGAAATAATTTAATTTGAACATTTAACATTATTTGCCATTATAGTTTTGAGGTTATTATTAATCCTACACCTTTATTATAAATAAAACCTAACATATCTTTTTAGAAGGTTCAATTGGGGGGTTGGCGTGCGTAGCACGCAGGGGTCTACCCTAGTTGTAAATAAAAAACAAATTTATCAGCTGTTGGAAATAAAAACAAATGTATCAGCTGTTGGAAATTAACGCCTTTAGATTATTTAACATTTTTCAAACTTTTTAACCGTGCTTACACGGGTACGCGGGTCGCTTGTTTAAAATAAAAAAAGCCTTCATGATTTATTTATTTTTAATGTTTGAAAATAAACATTCCCATACTCTGATTCTTTAAAGTTTGAATGGAATATTAGTTTAATTTTCTCATTCTTTATAAGATAAACACTGGAAATTTTCAGCATAATTCAGTCAATATTTTATACAATTTGAGAGAAGTCAATATTTCCTTACGTTTCCGAACTGTTTATTATGTCGGTATTCACATTATTGTGTTCTAATACTTAAGTTACGTCATACAGATCAGTGTCAGAACTTACTTGACCAAATTGTATACACGTTTGGAATGTACTAAAATAAAAAAATATAAACTCAGTTTTTTATAAAATTGCATGGAAACGTATAATTTATAAAATTTAATGTTGCAACTTAAAATCTTAAAATGTATGGTATTTTGTATTATATTTGGTATATATATTTATAAATATGGTACCATGTACTTTTTTTTTAACGTCCTGCTGTTTTGCACTTTAAGGCTAATGAAGACGGGACCTACAGTTTTACGTGGAATCCGAACCACAGCCGATGTCTGTTAAAAAAACCATTTAGAAAATTATTCGGGATCAATGGGAATTGAACCCGGAACTTTTCCATTGATGGTTGCCATGACGATTGATAAAGCTTTCACGCCTTAACAACCACGGCTATCGTGACTTGGTACCATGTAGGCCTACTTACTACCATTGACAGTAAAATTATAGTGAAATATAACCTTATGAGGGGTGCTAGAGACAGGTTTCTGAGAAAAAAAAAAGAAATCAGGCGTAGTATTAACTACAGAGTTATTCAAAAAGAAACATACACTTTTCTAAATAATCAATAACATCAAAACTGCATAATTTGTACAGGTCATGTTGGCATCAGTGGGTAGCTAATACACTAAAGTTTTTCTTTAACAGCTGATTGTTTCAACAAAGTTGCGCTAGATAACCCTTGATTTTGTTAATGTAAAATATATTAGTAATAGCTTCTTGTGTGCTTGAACTAGAGAAAACTTAATCAGTTACTTTAGTCAAACACCGTTTTAGGACGCACTTTCAAAAAAAACCCACCAGGTAGGCAGGTAAGTAGGTATATTTATGATTGGTTCAAGAAATTCAAAAATACAGATTGTGCTAATCAAAAAGTTCTGGCAGACCATCACTGGAAGAAGATCGAGTAGAACTGATTCGAGTTTATATCCTGCGCAGTCCAAAAACGTCACAACCAGGGTAAGTGTAGAACTGCAAATTCCACAGCCAATTGTTTGAAGTATTTTGAGAAAACGGTTAAAGATGAAACCTTTCAAGCTACAGCTGTTGCAAACATTACATGATGTTAATAAGGAGAAAGGTTTTGTATTCTGTGTTGACATCTAGTCACGTTTTGAAGAAGAAGGATCCATTGATCGACTAATCTTTGGGGACGTTCTATATCACTGGAAAGGTTAACAAACACAACCTGCGTATCTGGGGAACACAAAATCTCAGAGTAATTGTGGAACATGAGAGGGATTCTCCTAAGGTAAACGTGCTTTGTGCAGTATCAAAACTTAAGTTTTACGGGAATTTCTTCTTTCAAGAAAGTACGATCGGAGGCACATCCTACTTGGACATGGTGAGTGAATGGCTTATCCCTAAACTAGACGAAGACAGTAATGAGTGTTGGTTCAAGATGGAGCTCTACCGCATTGGCACCATGATTTCAGAGAATAACTGGATGAACAATTACCAGGTCTTGCAATGTGTCACTCATGCGTTGGCCATCTCGCAGTTCAGACTTGACCCCATTTGCTTTCTTTCCATAAGGTTAAGATCAAGTTTTTATTCCCCATTACCATCGAGCGTCTTGGAATGAAGGCAACGCATAAGAAAAGATATAGAGAGTGTTGACGTCAATACCCTTAAATATCTGCAGAACTTTGACTATGGAATTGATGTCTGCAGTATAACCCATGGGGCTCATCTATACCACTGATAAACAAATTTTGAAATGTCCTATTTGTAATGGTACTCAATTTTCTGTTGATAAAACTCATTTCTCTATGTTCATTAAAAAGTGTCCATTTATTTTTTAATAAACCTGTTTAAATACAGATGAAAACAAAAATGATACACCAGATTGGTAGAGTTAATGTCAAAACTGGATTTTACGTTATTAACTTTACCCAGTTTAAACTAAAGAAACTTTGAACTTTACGATTATACACCACTGTAAGACCTTACTGAATAACACATCTGCAACGATATGTTTTAGTTCTAGCAGTTTATTCCACACGAGCGGAAGAAACTAATTGCTTGGACGTAAGACAATACTATTACACTCCTCAACCTAGATTGACTCCATTCGGGTTCAACGACACGGAAAAGCTGCCAGATCACCGACTAATTATTCTAGCGGGATTAAGTTCGGCCGGAACATTTGTTACGTCTGCGGCGCGGGTGGTTCCACTTTGTCGGTTTGACAACTGCAATATTGACGTCCGACGATTGACATCGTTCCGAGCTTAAAGCGATGATGTGCGTAAAACACGAACTCCTAAAGTCTCGGGGGAAATTTATCCCGCCAAGTCTAGGTGGACTGTATAAAAAGCGTTCAAATCATATCTCGGTTCTTCGCACAGTTCATTTTAAACATGCAGTTTGGCGTCTTGCTTCTTTCTGTGTGAATATGAAATGACAAAGATTTTTTCTTCCCTTACTTAACATAATTTTGTACACAGTTTAAGTCCTATTCGAACTAGTTGACCAAATAAAAATAAGGTTTTGAAAATACCACAGGGTGTCACCAAAAACCTTAGCAGGCAGATCGGGTTATACATGATCGTATTGTATACATCCTTATATATTAATAGCGTTGCCCGTGGTGGTTGGTATTTTGGTATTTTTAGTCTTTTTAACGTAATTAAATGCATACTTTTTAAGTGTTCAGTCAGTGAGTGGTATTTGGCTTTTATATATACATAGATCTTAAATAATAAAAGCACTATTGTCATAATAATAAAAGATCTGAAATTATGATTTCAGTAACTTTTATCCCCACAAACCCCTCCTAAAATGTCGAAATTTTTCATACCCTTTCTTAGTGAGCACCTATGGCCCTAGAGGAAGCTACATACCAAATTAAATTCCAATCCGTTCGGTAGTTTTAAAGAAATCGTGATTTAATAACTTTGATCCCCCAAAACCCCTAAAATTTCGAATTTTTAAAAACCCGTTCTTAGCAAGCGCCTATGGCCAAAAAGGAAGCTACATACCAAATTTCATTCCAATCTGTTCGGTAATTTTGAAAAAACCGTGATTTATTCATTTTTACCACCCAAACCCCCCTAAAATTTTCAATTTTTTAAAACCCTTTTTTTAGTGAACATTTATGGTCCTAGAGGAAGCTACATACCAAATTTCATTTAAATCCGTTCGGTAGTTTTGAAGAAATCGTGATTTAATAACTTTGATTCCCCCAAACCCCCCTAAAATTTCGAATTTTTTCAAACCCTTTCTTAGTAAGCACCTATGGCCCTAGAGGAAGCTACATACCAAATTTAATTTCAATCCGTTCGGTAGTTTTTGAGAAATCGTGATGAGTGAGTCAGTGAGTGAGTGAGTGGTATTTCGCTTTTATATATGTAGATTTCTCAAAGGTGTTTTTGTCACTAAGCAACAACTCCTTTAATTATTCATAGACATTTGCTATTCAAGCATCATTTTAAAGCTTATGTTCTCCGCTATTGACGAAAAATAGAAAACAGCTTAAAATTCATGTTTCAATTAAAAAACTTTTATATTATACTTCATATGGTTCCTAATTAACAATCTGTTTAACTAGCATGACAGCTGTTATTCAGATTGATGTTTTACATTCTAATATGAAAGCCCAAGTGTATTCTATCACGCAAATCAATAAAATAAAATTAACGTAAAGCGTTATAAATTAATCAAACATAAACAAATAAACGTAATTTACTTAAATAAATCACTGTATTAAATCTGGTAAGCAGGCCTACTCTTAACATGCGAAATATTCGCACGGGTCAGATATTTAATATAAATTTTAAATGTTCACTACCTTTTTGTTTCAAATTCGGCTTAGCTAGTCGCAATCCACCAAAACCCACCGTGACTCCAGAAATGGGTTAGATATTGAGTTCACATTTTGTATAATACATTCTTATGATACGATTTACCAAACACCAAGAATATATGTTTGTAATTTTCAAAATTGAGTCCGTTACAAATTTATAACGTGGAATATTTTGAAACCCTCTGCACAAATGTAAAAGAAACGAAATGTTTTATTTTTTTTAAAGACCAACAAAATGCCTTATTGTCGTTTCTGTAGACTAAATTTAACCTAGTTATTGGAAAAAATCGGAAAACTTAATTTCTTGGTAACAACTATCTACAACATTTTAAATTAGCCTAAAACCAACATTTCAGAGCAATGGATGTCTGATTTATTAAAACTATAAGAATTTGAAAAAAATAGGTTTTAGTCTAATTTTGGATGTTGTAGACAATTACCAAGAAATTATTATTTCAGTTCTCAGTAAAACCTGTTATCCAACAGGAACGACAGATTGTCGTTAAAAAATAAAATATTTTGTCTCTTTTCAGATTTTGTAATGTTAGCGGTTTTAAACGAAATGTGTAAGGGTTGCAATTTTGAAAATTATAAATATAAATATTTGGTCTTTGATATACTTGTAAATGATAAAGTATAAAATTCTTATACCAAATTTGAACTCAATGTTTCTTTAGTAAGTGAGTTTTTTGTAAAAAAAAAAACAAAATGGCTGAAAAACTAAGCAGAATTCGAAAGAAAAATACTGAACATATTTAATTTATTATAAGGTATGCAATATGATTCCGTATAGCCAGCTAAGGTTTGTTTTGTGACACATGAATATACAATTTGTATTTATAAATTGTTCTAAAATTCCAAAATATGTTTTTTTTGTGGAATATAAACACGATCGTTTGAACGTAAATCTTGAGTAGGAATTGGTTTAAGTAAGAAATCGCTTTTTATTCCATGAGGCTACAACCTAATCGATGAGAAATGTGACCTTATCAAGTTCGACCCAATTTACGATGCCTAAAGTGAAACCTATGAGAAACTATGAGGAAACTCTAAAGTTTATAACACGGTTTTAATCGTATAATATTTATGAAGCGGAAATTATGTTATCGATCCAAACACTAAGTCAGAAACATCACTTCCTTGGATGCGATGAGACAGGCTTCGTGAGTTTCCGATGTATTCACTTAGGGGTTTCATCTTTAAGAATTTTATACTTTTACAAAATTATAATATACAGGCTACATTTAAAAAATGTTAATAATTTGAGTGTTTGATCTGGGACTAGTTACGATAATCAGTTTATATCATGAAAGCAAACAAAATGGGCGTTGGACACATCTAGTTTGTCTGTACTATACACTGTTGCTTTGTCTTTATTATTTTGCCATACAATAAGAACGTGAATTATTAACAAAAACAGGAGACCAAATGGATTCGGTGACTAAGAATGGAATACGATATAGGAATCAGGTAATTATGTCTTTGTTAAGTACTGTTAGCCTTGGAAATAACGGGTTACAATGAACAATTTGTTCTCCATTTGGTTTAGTGGTAGTACAGATTTATTGATCAGAATTATCTTAATTTAAAATATTGAGTATGTCTTATTCCTACTGACACACCTTTATTGATCGTTAACTAAAAGACAGACCACTCTGAATAACAGTTCTTTACTATCGCGCACAAACCCTGGCCTATACCTTTAAGTGACTATATAGAATATCTATGTAATATGCTTGGTCACTCAATCTGTTGCTCTCAGTGGTCCCTGTAGACTTCGCCCAAATTCTTCGTAACGTCCTCGTGTCCCGAAGAATAGATCGTTTCCAGAGGCCAATCTTCGTCGCTGCACAGAGCCCGGGTAACGTTTCGTCCGTATCTCAATTGGCACTGGTCTGTTCAACCAACATAGCCTCCCTGTGTCTCAAGGCACTGGCCTGTTCAACCAACAGAGCCT
>JAGFPH010000371.1:380049-400230 GCA_018207615.1 Philaenus spumarius
TTACGAAATGAGGAAGCACACTGACCATTTCAGAGGTGTTACCAAGTGAACTATTTAAACACAATTTACAAAATGAGGAAGCACAATGTCAATTTCAGATGTATTACCAAGTAAACTAACTGAAGATATACAAAATGAGGAAACACACTGTCCATTTCAGAGGTATTGCCAAGTAAACTATTTTAAAACAACTTACGAAATGAGGAAGCACACTGTCCGTTTCAGAGGTGTTACCAAGTAAACTATTTAAACACAATTTACAAAATGAGGAAGCACAATGTCAATTTCAGATGTATTACCAAGTAAACTAACTGAAAAGACATACACAATGAGGAAGCACAATGTCCATTTCAGAGGTTTTATGAAATAAACTATATACTCTGTTATACGCACATGTGTACTATATAGAGTATAGTAGAGCGTGACGGTTAAATAAGATTTCGCAAAATGTTTTGGACGCGGTGTACCTATAGAAGTTTAAACTTCAAAATAATAAAAAGACGTTAAACCGAGAGAAAACTACTAAGTTCAAGATCAGCAACAATAGAAACATTTACATAAACAAACGGGTATATAATAATGACATAAAACAAGTAGGTCAGTGTCGAGACTTGAGAAAACTCGGTCAATAATATCAAGCATCGACTATTTATAGAGAAAATAAGACCATAGCTAGGAATATAGGTACTGCCATCATTCATACGTCCAGTTTTATCCTCCTACGTGCTTGTAACGTCCATGTTCGGTGAAATATTTGTGGAGAGTTCTGTTTAATAGTGAACCGAGTGCGATAAACCTACTTCTTGTGTTATAATTAAATTAACGGACCCCGCTAAAACATTCGATGCCTATATTTACTCGGTGTCTTACTTAAATACTGCACTAGTTGGTTGTTGAAATTTGAATATATTTTACACCAAGCAAACCTAAAAAATATGCAATATCTGCAAACAGCCATTAACATTCACAAGTAATATAATGTTTGGTATCCTGTGATACCGACCTTACACATAAGAAAGAATGTAAGTTATATACATAATACAATTCACAATTTTCATTAAAATACAGTAATTAACTTGGGAGGTTCCATGCTCAGAATCATCGACTAGTGTTACACTGATAAAAACAAACTAGTAAGAATTATAATTCGATCATGCAGCTGAACCGCTGACGCAAGTTTAGCCAATTTCAAAAATTAAATTTATACGTTTTTGGGTTTCAACCAACAATTTCGGAAATTGGTCTGATCACGAAGGATATGAATAGCTGCCTGTGTACGACACATATTATTAGTATTTGTTTGCAACCAAACCTCCGGCTTCAACTCACGCGCAGCTTTGCGGCCAAAGGGTTATAAATTGCTTCGCTTCGCTCGCAGCGTGCAACTTGGCCATTGGCAAAGGGTCAGAAGATGAATTCACGGTAAAATCATCCACTTGGATTTGAACCAGGTACTTAGCAGAATAATATTCTACATTTTTTTTTAGATAAACCCTAAATAAGTTTCATTCTAGCACGAAAAACCTAAAAGATAGTTCTGTTACTTTTGGTCAAAAAACGTGCTTTCAGTTGTTGGATGTTTTGGCTAACGAACTCGTTCCGAGCGACTTAGACAACCAATGTTTGGACCAAACCGGACTTAAAATACGACCGTTAGAGTGCGAACACATTATATACTATTTTTAATGACACCCCAAAACGTGTTTAGGGGATCATAATCGGTGCTCATTGACGAATAAATGAAAGGATCACAGCAATAACCCTTCTTTTCTATGGAAATATATAGGCCTATGTGTTCGCACTTTAACGGCCGCATTTTACCTCCGATTTGGCACACAAGTTGGATTTCTATATCGGTCGGACGAGTTCGTTAGCCAGGAAAATAAACCAAGCGGACGCACGTTTTTTGACTGGAAATAATTTTGTATATCTTTCGAACTAAAATAAAACTTTTCTGTGGTTTTATCTGTTAACAATATATTTAGGAGTTTATTCTGCACATTTTGTTTTTTTACACGACCTTATAGCCCCGTCTGGTTCTCCCAAAATCGTCCAAATCTTAAAATACAATAAAATCACCTGCAATTATTTACCACGAGACACGAGTTTCCTCCGCTATCAGCGAACCACTCCGAGGTTGGAATGTCGAGGGCGCTGTAGCTGGAGGCTGAAGTGGAAATAAATTCTAGTAATATATTTCGTACACGCAGGCAGTTTAGCGTCCTCACGATTAGACCAATTTCCCGAATAGTTGGTTAAATCCCTAAAACGTATAAACTTAATTTTGAAAATTTGGTCAACCTAAGTCAGCTGTTCAGCCGCGTGAAAGAATTACTTCAAGGTAAATAAGATATTATCATTTGTAATTATTTTAAGGTAATTATCATTGGTAAATAAGATATTTCTTAAAGGTTTGATTTGTAAATACGCCGTTTGTTAGTTTATTGAAGGGCATTCAAATAAAACTACGAAAAAAAAAAACAGGTTGACAATGAATCGAACGAATAGACGAAACTATGGTCACTGACCGAACAGAAAGCAAGACTGCGATCTGTAATTTGGAGAAATAAAGATGTTTATATTGAGTACCATAGTGTAAAATGATATTGTAGTTTCGTTTTCTTGAAATAACTTTGTAAATTAAATATTATTGTAATGAAATTACCTTCAAAATTGTCTTCAGTCCTGTGAATGTAGCACTAGCTACAGCGCTGTTTCGCCGATCACTGTCGGCTTCGTCAGGCTTGTTTTAACACATAAAACACGAACTCGAACAACACACAACACTAACACTAACACAGGACTGAAGACAATTTTGAAGGTAATTTCATTACAATATATAAACAGTCCAAGGCAAACAAATAGTCTATAAATATTATTACTGAACTTGGTTCGTTTGAGTTAGAAATCGCGAAACTAGGTTTTTAGTTACGCAAACTATTAACAATATTGTATAATTATGATTTACAAGCCTGTATTATTTTTATGTTTGTAATTTAAAATCTAAATTACACTGTTGTCAGCTTAAGATTTAACATCGAACTGTATTTATATATTTTGTTGAAACCAAGAAAGATAACAGTAAAGCCAATATTACGAAGCAGATTAGATAAATCTCTATGTTTTCACGAAGCGTGGAGTCATGAAGGCAATTGTAAGGATTTGTTCCACAGCACAGAAGAGGGAGTGTGGATCCACGTGACTAACTGGCTGCGGGGGAACTGTTGTCTCTAGACCGCTTCAACGTTCGGTATAAACTGGAACTAATTGAAAAACTCAGTCCGTAATTCAAGAGGTGTGAAACGTGTTTGTTAATTGACATTTCGTAATCGATAATTGAGTTGAAAATAACGAAACTAAAAAGGAAACCAGTTTTTACGGTCTAAAAATATCAATTCCATTCCCTATGGTAAAATAATCTTTGTACACATGAATATAAACAATTCGTTTACGCAGTTAAACCACTGGCGCAAGTTTAGCGTATTTCCAAAATTAAATTTATATGTTTTAGAGTTTCAACCAACAATTTGGGAAATTGGTCTACTCGCGTAGGCGCTGAATAGCTGCCTCTATGCACGAAATATATTACTCGAGCTTCCAGTAATATATTACTCACGCGCTGCTTCGTTCTACTAGTTTGGGTCGACCGCTTCGCTTTGCAGCAAGCCTCGGTCGCTTCGCTCACAGAGTAGATTATTTTCGCACCAATAATCTGCATATTTATTTTCTTTGACAAATAACATTTAGTTATACTAGCTGACCCGAGGGAATATTTCGCAAGTTAGGAGTAGGCCTACTTACCTGATTAATTAAGTAAATTACGTTTATTTATTTACGTTGGTTTAGTTTGATTTATTTGTGTGATAGATTACTCTTGCATAGAATATAAACAATCTAACTAACAGCTTTCATGTTAGTTAAACATATTGCCAATAGATATCGCCTTTCATTAGGAACCATATGAAATATAATATATTAGTTTTTACTTTTTCCCCTTTGTTCGTAGTATATGGAGAAAGTAATGTTTTCGTCCAAATTTTCGAATTTGAATTTTTAGTGGAATTACTGTTTTGTGGTCCCTGAACCCCAAAAAATGTTTAGTGGAATTATCTTTGTTGGTGCTCCCTGAACCCAAAAATATTTTAGTGGAATTATATGTTTTGGTGCTCCCTGAACCCAAAAAAGTGTTTTTTTGGTGATCTCTGTCCGTGTGTCTGTTAGGATGTGTACAGAGCTGGAGACCATACCAACGGTCCGATTTTGATGAAATTTGGTATGTAGGTGTAGTTCTGGAATATCTCCAGGCATTTTTTTCAATTTAAAATTTTTTGATTTTTAAGGGGTTTTACCTCCCAAAAAACGGCAACAAAAGAGAAAAATAAAAATTTATCAAAAACGGCTCTAACGATTTTAATATTTTTTTTCTTATTTGTAGCCCTTAATGTACCCTACCATATGCAAAAACCTGCATCTTTCTAAAAATTCTAGTTTAGGTAATAATAATAATAACTGATTTTTGGGTATTTTTGGACAAAAGGGTTTGGTTTTTCAAAAATTTTCAAAACCTTTTTTCGTGCATCTATACAGGCCTAATTGACGCGTTTGGTGCAAATTTGTTCGAAATCGATCGAATAGTTTTAATAATAATAATAATAATATAATATAATATGGATGTTTGTTACATGCATCCTAATATTTTCCATGCTATGTCCTACTTTTGCAATTCTAAATAACCACATCTTATGCTACTCTTGGGAAGGTATAAAGTTTCAACTGGGAGAAAGTATGTAGCAGTTATCTGGTACCGTTTATTAAAAAAATTTTCCTAACGAAAACATAAATATTAAGCTGTTTTTTTATGTTTCTACAATAGCGGTGAACATAAGCTTTAAACTGATGTTTGAATAATTATTTTGATGAATAATTAAGGGAGATGTCGCTTAGCGACAAGAAAACCCTTTTGAGATGAATATATAAAGATAGTTTGTCAGTGATGTTTTGGGTAGAACTCAATAATGTTTTGTTATCAAAAATAATACATTTTTAAAATCATTCAGGAACATAGTAAAACAATTATATCAAAAGATATTAAAATCTTGATTAGCATGCTTTCTGTATATCTTATGAACAAATGGTATTATACAATTAATATAACGGACTTTTATATTTTAATATTCTACCTGCCAAAAACCGTTAAAGCGGTTTTAACTGCGAACGGGATAGTTTTCGCTTCACCAATATCACAAGGCGGGTCATTTATGTAGACTATAAACTAAAAATTCAAAAAACTCCCGAATGGCTGAACAGAACTTTTTAATCTTAGCAAAGAACACCCTTAATCAAGCCACCTTAAAAAAAAACTAAATCAAAGTCAGATTCTCCGTTTGGGACCTACAATGCCACAAACAGATTCACACGTTAAACTTATAACAAAGCTCTTTTCTTTCAAAAACTGACCTTTTATTATCTGTTGACATTTCTTCTATTTTGTCAAATTTAGTTGTAGCTATACAAAAATATTGAGCTTGACTTGTGCGAAGATGTATTGATAGAATGAAACTTGAACTAACAACTAATACGTTTATTAACTGAAAATCCAATTAGTTTTATTTTAATATTGAACTAGGGCGTTCAAGGAAGTGGCGCTGATAGGATTGTAAAAGGGTCGGTTGCGGACGGCTGGCTATAAACCCGTAGGTCAGTTTGGGCTGCCTCAAGTTAGGGTGGCACGATCTATAGTTAGGCCTATAGTTTGATTTTTGTAGTGCGTGCAACACTGAAGATGGCCACTTTGTCATTGAAACGCGTTTTGTTAATAAAAGTCAGTTGTGAGATTCTGAGTTCAAGTTTTATTCCATCAATCAGTTGCAGCTGAGGTTTTGAAATCTTAAAAAAATGAATTTTATAGGTAGTTATAAGTTAGTGCATTTTTAACATTTAGCTTAGGTAAAATTACAACATTTTCTAATTCTTGCAGATCAATAAAATTACTTTATAGAGAACATTTATTAACTTTACTTTTCGCCTAAATACATATTCGTTATTTAGATGTATTGTCCAATATTATTTTGGTTGGAATATTATTTAGAAATATGAATTTATTCGACACTGGGCTATTCAATCCCATTTTAATACATTCATATATTCTTCTCCTAGAGTAGCCTTTATTTGTGGCACGTAATCACGGCATCGCATGACCGAATGGTCATTACTGTTTCGTTGACAAGTTGCTAATAGCAACGGAGCTGTTATAATTCACTGATGACTAAATTTCGTAAAAATACCAAATTAATACGCTCCGCAATAAGACGATTAAACCGTGTATAGTTGAAAGATCGAGGGTTTTGTGCAATGGAGTCGTTAATATATAAACAGTCGGATACGGAATGAATTTACCATTCTATGCATTTTATATTTGAAACCGACTTTTCTACGATCGTAAAAAGCGAGAAAAATAAATCCAATAACGAAATAAATACAATAAAACCAGAAGAGGATAAACTGTTTGTTATTTTCAGGCATCGAAAGAAAATATAATTAATTGCCTCCGGTTTCATTGCAGGTAAGTATCAGATTTGGCAAGGAAATTCAATTTGTTGAATGATGTAGAACTAGGCTACTTGCCAACCGTGTACCGACTGCACAGAAATAACAATTTTATAGCGCACTGGATTCGCATACATTCGAGTTTCTCAAATATAGTGTTCAATTTATTTAGTAAAATATCTTAAATAACAGTTACGTAAGCAATGTTTACCGAAATTTTGAAAATTTGTATTCAAGCTATTCAGAAACAAAGGTTTAGGAGAGCGGACATTTTAACGCTTTCGTTTGTATTGCAATTTGGTTAACACAATCATAATGTATATTATTTCTCAAAGGTGTTTTTATGTGGCAACGCCATATCTCCGTTAATTCTTCATCAACATTAATGATCCAATCATTATTAAAGTTTAACTTCCCCGCTATTAAAGAAATATAGACAAATATCTAAAAACTAATGTTTTCAACAAAACAATTTATTACAAATTTTCATTATTATGTATCTTATTTTTCAAAGCTGATGTTTTTGTAGCAATCCTATATTATGTCCCTTATTCTTCATTAAAATGTATGATTCAAACAACATTCTAAAGCTTTTGTTTACCGCTATTGACAAAAACTAGACAACCATCTTAAAACTCATGTTTTCAATAAACAATTTATTTATACATTTTCATCATAATATATATTACTAGCTGACCCGTACGGCGTTGCCTGTGGTGGTTGGTATTTTCAGTCTTTTTAACGTAATTGTATTCTTTTTAAGTGTTCAGTCAGTGAGTGGTATTTGGCTTTTATATATATATATATAGATCTTAAATAATAAAAGCACTATTGTCATAATAATAAAAGATCTGAAATTATGATTTTAGTAACTTTAATCCCCCAAACCCTTCCTAAAATGTTGAAATTTTTGATACCCATTCTTAGTGAGCACATGGGCCTATGGCCCTAGAGGAAGCTACATACCAAATTTCATTCCAATCCGTTAGGTAGTTTTGAAGAAATCGTGATTTAATAACTTTGATCCCCCCAAACCCCCCCTAAAATTTAGATTTTTTTTCAAACCCTCTCTTAGCGAGTGCCTATGGACCTAGAGGAAATTACATACCAAATTTCATTCCAATCTGTTCGGTAATTTTGGAGAAATCGTGATTTAGTCATTTTTACCCCCCAAACCCCCCTAAAATTTCCAATTTTTTAAAACCCGTTTTTAGTGAACACTTATGGCCCTAGAGGAAGCTACAAACCAAATTGCATTCCAATCCGTTCGGTAGTTTTGAAGAAATCGTGATTTAATAAATTTGATCCCCCCCAAACCCCCCTAAAATTTCGAATTGTTTCAAACCCTTTCTTAGTAAGCACCTATGGTCCTAGAGGAAGCTAAATACCAAATTTAATTTCAATCCATTCGGTAGTTTTCGAGAAATCGTGATGAGTGAGTCAGTGAGTGAGTGAGTGAGTGAGTGGTATTTCGCTTTTATATATATAGATTTCTCATAGGTGGTTTTTTTTTGTGGAAACGCTATATGCCCACAAATAATAACGTTATATTCTTCAACAAAATACATGATTCAAACAACATTTTAAAGCTTGTGTTGACAACAAATAGACAAATAGGTTAAAGTTTATGTTTTCGTTAGAAACATTTACTAAAAAAACTTTCATGTGAAAGTTCATATAATCACTAATGAAAGATTCTATCTATTAACAATCTGTTTAATTAACATGACAGCTGTTGGATTGTTTACATTTTATATTCAAGTGTAATCTGTCACGCAAAACAATCAACGGAAAGCGTTGTAAATCCTCATAAACTGTTATTTATAAATGCAATGAACTGATTTAAATCAGGTACGTACTCCTAATAATCGCACGGGTCAGCTAGTTCACACATATTAAAATAATTAATATGAAACTCCATTTAGCTTCTTTATTTTCACAAACGAATAATCCAAAACATGAAATATAGTAAACTTTAACTAATTATAAGTTATTATTTGTGGAACACGTTAAACGTAAGTTTTTCCGCAATCCAGTTGAATATTTAAATTTTCAGTAATTATTTTTGGAAATAATTATATGAATTATAGAGTCCATCGTTAAAAACGCAAACATTTTGTTTTGATTAACCTAATTTTAGTTGAAGATATTAACAAGCTTATTAATTATTATTAATTTTGTTGTTTGGTATTTATTAAAAATGCCAAGTTTTAGTAAATTAAACTAAACTCAATTAAAACAAAGTAAACTAATGACGTTCTTTGAAAATTTGTCTATTCTTATTAGTTTGTAAATATATTGCACATATCAGGTAGAATATCCATTAACTTGTATTAAATAAGCATTTTAATAAAATATGTTAAAACTTCAAAGTAATTCTCTACAATAAACTAGTGATTAAATACAATTATGATTTTTAACTTATAAGTAACAATTTGTTTACATTGAGTGTAAGCACGGTCTACTCTATAATAAAGGTGTAGGATTAATAATAACCCCAAATATTAGATGGTAAATAATGTTAAATGTTCAAATCAAATTATTTCGTATATTTATTTTATAACGGCAGTTATAATAAAGGTTAAAAGATCCAGCAAGGCTCAACTCTAAACTTTAATAAAAAGCTAACCTGAAAGTTAGAAATACAAATATTTGCTTCAAAGTGTAAAATCAGGTGTTAATGGAAATATTAGAGCTGTTTTATCTGTTATTTTATTCAATTGGTTGCTATGGTAATTTATCAGTCTATGTTGTAAATTATTTACAAACATTGAAATAAAATGTGTTTTTATCCAAATGAATAGCCTATGTTACTCAGCGATAGTGTAGTTTTTTTATTAGTAAAACAATTTTTTTAAATCGGTTCAGTACTTCCAGAGATTACCTTCTACATAAAAAAACAACAAACAAACAAATTTGACCTCTTTATAATATTAGTATAGATATTTGCTTACAAAAAAGACGAAAAACACGATTTTCAATAGAGTCTCTTGATAGCAGTAAAACATCGGGACGAATTTTGTTACCTACTAAACTGTAAATTGGAGTTTGCTGCAAATTTAAATGCCATACGCTCATGGCAAACTAAAAATAAGACCGGCATTAGTAAAACCGAAATTATTGTACACAAGCGATATGTAGTAATGCCTTCTTAAGGTCGGCTCAGCACACCGGATTTTATGATCTACTCGAATGCTTTTACATCTAACCTACCACCAGTAACATTCAACAAAGCTTTAAAGTGGTGCGAAACATATCAAGAATTTTAACCTTCAAACATTTTTAATTTGAATGTACAGCATAGCTAATATTGTTATAAGTACAGAGAATTTTGCAGTGCTAAACATTTACGAGTTTATAAACTCACAGAATTCATCAACTTCATCTTCAGTGCCAGAATCGATATAAGCCAAATAAATACCATTGAATGACTCATCACGGTTAAAATGTAGGGGTACTGCACGAGTGGTATAAAACGTAAAGACAAACGAATAAATCTCACTCTCCTTTTAGAATTCCCTGAAATATTTTAAAATAAAGCTTTTGTTGTACAACCGCCTTTTGTTCCAGGTTAATTTCAATTGTAAGTACATTTTTTTAAAGTGAAAACTTCTTATGATCCATTCGGCACATTTTGCGTGGGTAATCGAATGAAATCTCGCGAGCCGTACCGTACCCTACCACAATCGAATCACGACGTAAAATACATGCATCCTACCAAAGAAATGGACATTGTGCAATCAATGTAAATGCATTAAAGAAACGTGTGTTGGTTCAGTTTAGGATTAACCTAAAATTATGTGTTTGAAGTAAAAGCTTCTGTAGCAGCACCGCGTCCACAAAATTTTGTTGGCGGTGAATCGGATTTTCCAGTCACGCTCTACTAAATAATAGTACACATGTGTATATAGCAGAGTATGTACTTGGTAATACCTCTGAAATGGACATTGTGCTTCCTCATTTCATAAATTGTGTTGAAACGGTTCACATGGTAATACCTCTGAAATGGACATTGTGCTTCCTCATTTCATAAAATTGTGTTGAAATAGTTTACTTGGTAATACCTCTGAAATGGACATTGTGCTTCCTCATTTTGTAAGTTGTGTTAAAACAGTTTATTTGGTATTACCTTTGAAATGGACATTGTGCTTCCTCATTTCGTAAGATGTTTTAAAATAGTTTACTTGGTAATACCTATGAAATGGACGTTGTGCTTCAACATTTCGTAAGTTTTTTTTTAATTTGTTTATTTGGTAATACCTCTGAAATGGACATTGTCCTTTCTCATTTTGTAAGTTGTGTTAAAATAATTTACTTGGTATTGTTAAAATAATCAAATGTCAGATTAAACCAATATGACCAACGATTTATATTCATAAACATTTTGATTTACGGTACCAAGTCACAATTAAATTATAAAATGAATTACCTTATAAGGTCCAACCTGTGACTTCAAATTGTTAGTCTCTTTACTCCTTCACTTTTAATTACATGTTTCGAAGTAATAATACTTCATCATCAGATAATTCCGTTTTTCGTTCAATAGAGGAACTCGTCATACATTAAAATTATTTGCAACACATAGCACATACACAAACATTTATATTAATTACAGTTTTCACTTCTGTCGGCAGTCCCGCGACTGCTTTCTTACATTTTTCCAAATTTGAAATTATCGCTAAATACTTAACATATTTGAAACACATTATTTAAAACATTAAATAAACTAGAAACGTAAATACTTTTCTCTAATGTTGTTGTAATTAAATTACAAAAAATAGCAAGTGCGCTTACAATACATTTAAAAATATGCATTCGGAATTGTTGCAGAATGTTTTTAATCTCCGAGTCTAGAAATACAGATCCACCAATTAAAAGAAATTATTCTGGTCTTTCTTTGTAGCTGCTCAACGCTCCCGTCCCTTCTTTTCTTAATTAAAAGACGTGGATAGCGCATACGTGTCGACCCGCCTTTACAGCCGTTAGTTGTTTCGGTAAATAACCGTTATTTATTCCAGCTGAGTTTTTTCTTCTTAATAATACGTTTAACAGGCATTAAAGAGAAACTCTAAAGTACAAAAGTGTATTATAGGAACTATATGAATTAAATTTGGAAGGTAAATATAAATTTGGCAGCGAAGTACAAAATTTTAAAATTATAATTGTAAATGATGGTATTTTTAAAACGTTGCTAAAAACTTGTACTTTTACATGAAAAATTAACGAATTTCTATAGGAAAGATGAGCTATTGCAGTAATCCTTATGGTAAGACCTATGGTCGGAAATTGTAAATGATCACCCATCATGGTTCTCAGAACATGTTTTAGGGGTGTCATAAGAAATTATATATCTATATATATATATATAAGCGAAATACCACTCACTCACTGACTCACTCATCACGATATCTCAAAAACTACAGAACGGATTGAATGAAATTTGGTATGTAGCTTCCTCTAGGGCCATGAGTGTTCACTAAAAAAGGGGTTTAAAAAATTGGAAATTTTAGGGGGGTTTGAGGGTAAAAATTACTAAATCACGATTTCTCTAAAATTACCGAACGGATTGGAATGGAATTTGGTATGTAGCTTCCTTTAGGGCCATAGGCGCTCGCTAAGAAAGGGTTTAAAAAAAAAAATTCGAAATTTTAGGGGGGTTTGGGGAGATCAAAGTTATTAAATCACGATTTCTTCAAAACTACCGAACTGATTGGAATGAAATTTGGTATGTAGCTTCCTCTAGGGCCGTAGGTGCTCACTAAGAAAGGGTATGAAAAATTTCGAAATTTTAGGACGGGTTTGAGGGGATCAAAGTTACCACCACCACGGGCAACGCCGCGCCGTACGGGTCAGCTAGTATATATAAGACAGATTTGGTCCAAAGTGGTTGTCTAAGTCGCTCGGACGAGTTCGTTAGCCAAAACAATTCATCAATCGGAATCAAGTTTTTTGACCGTTAGTAACATGTGTTCGCATTCTAACGGCAGAATTTTAAGTCCGATTTGGTCCAATTTGGTACACACACACGTTGTTTGTCTACGTCGCTCGGACGAGTTTATCAGATAAAAAAATCCAATAACGGAAGTATGTTTTTTTGACAGGAAGTAACTAATTTTGAGATTTTTCGTAATAAAACGAATTTGTTATATGGTTTTATCTAAAAAAATAAACGTAGGATATTTTTCTGCACATTTTGTAGCTCGCTCCCAAAATCGATCAAAACTTAAAATACCGTAAAAGTACCCGGTTCAAATCCATGTGGGGGATTTTACCGTGGAGGCATCTTCTGATCCTAGGTCGACAACCGAGTTTGTTAGTTGCGAGCGAAACGAACCAGTCCATAAGGTAGAGGTGGAAAATCGCAAAGCGAGATTTTCCCGCTGCTAGTGAAACGAAGCAGGGCGTTAGTCAAAGTTGGAGACAACAAAGTTGGTGCAAACAAATTCTACTAATATATTTAGTGCACAGAGGCAATTCATCGCTTTCGTGAGTTAACCTATTTCTCAAATTGACGGTTGTAACCCTGAAACATATTCATTTACTTTTAGAAATTCGCTAAACTGTTCAACTGCTTGATGGGATAGTGCTTTAGTATGATAAACAGATTTGTACGCCATGCCATGAAAAATTAAAACATCATCTATGTTCTCTAAATAATTAAATTTCAAAACTCGTATTTACAACTAACTAATATGTACCCCACGTTAATGTAAGTTAACAGTTCCAACATGGTAAAGTTGTTTAAGAACGTGTCGCGTGAGGTCTATTTGCACGTTTTAACATATAATTGCACTTAAGGCTTCTGTACGTGTTAAGCATGAATGACGCTTTCGACTAGAACACATTTAAGTGACATACACAATGTATTGTTTAGTATTTATCAGGTACATATATGTTAGGTAAATAGAATATTGGTCGAATTATTTATATATTATAATAATTTCAAAGTGTATACGTATTTAATTTATAAGTAGATTAAATGTAAGATTAAATAAGTATAGGGAAATAGAAAATATACAATAATTGCTTGTTTAACAAGATAAGATTCAACAAACAAAAATCATTAACAATGTATCAGGTGGTATAATTTTCAAGTTTTTTCTTTATTCAAACACCAAACTTAACTTAAACATTATTTTTGTGCTGTTTTTAACAATTCTGAAAACCTTTTCGCCAGTTTCTGCATTAATTTCTATATAGGTAATATAAATTATCTAATGATTTGTAATTCTAATGATAAATAATAATTATTTTTTATTTCTAAAATACATAAACAATATCAAATATAGCCTATTGGTTAGATAGGTTCCATAACCTACATGTACCTATAGAGGTTTTTAGACGTCAGTATTCGAATGCGCTAGGTTTTATATCTGCAAAAAAATCTAATAAAATGTTAGAGCTAATTACAATCATGTTTTTTAAAATTTAAATAAACAGTTAATATGTACGTAAGATCAAAAAATATTCATATTTATTCAGTGTGCGATTCGTATTTACATACATTTTCCTAAAAAAACAATAAAAAAAATAAATATTGAGCAATGCTTGGTCGCCCACGTACTTTTGAGTAAATTGTTATTTATTGTTCCGACATATTAGCTTTAGCTTGTAAATGAGCGTTCATAGGGTCTTGGCAATAGTTTACATCGATTCAGCATACCAACAACATGGACATATCCCTTTTTCGAACAGAAAGGAAATTAATGTTACCGTGCGAGCACAGTTGTTCTTTCTACCCTATTAATGAGGCAGCACTTACAACTTAAAGTACTATCTGGAGGAAAAGAGTACGGCCTACCAGGGAGGTTTTTCCTTTTTTCGACAATCTCCAACTACTTTGCGACGTATTTAGGACGACTCAAATACTGTAGTTTTAGAACTGCTGGTTTATTCTATGTTTTAAGTTGTCATTTATTAATGATGGATGTTCAATTTGACTATTAGTTATTTGGAAATTTGCCATCATTTGTGTATTAAAAATCAAGTGACTACCGTTATCAAGTGACTAACAACTAAGGGAACATAAAGAGATCTAGTTCTATGTAAAGAAAACAAGTAAAGCTAAAATATACCACTAACCTTAGCCATCTACATAGTACATCTCAGAGCTGAAACTGAGAAGTCAAAAAACACGCAATAATACAAACACAGAAAAGCACAAACACAAACAACTGAAGGCAAACCACGTGTTTACAGACCTGAGTCAGACAAACAACTGATTGATTTATGAAAGGCGAACATGTTAGGTAAGTTCCGAAGCTTTATATTGCCTAGAGGTTTTAACTTTTATAAAATTAATCTACAAAGGCTCTCTTGAAGGCTACTGTACAAGAATTAGTTTATTAGAACGACTCGACGGTCCTTAACAATTCAAACTCAAATTAATAAAGTTTTTAAGAAGTTGTACTGGGAAGAAGTGTGTTCGTTGTTAACGCCATGCCATTCCATGGGATCAATACCATATTACAGTCAGCTCTTTATTCAAAATTAAATTTAGAAACCAACAAGTACTACTAAAGCTGTTATAACAATAGTGTCATTAATATTCCTATGGAATGTAGACTATCGACATTTTACGGTTTCGTTGGCTTTGTATTATCCGGCATTGGTTAAACTATATCTCAACTTTCATGTTTTTGGTTATGGTAAAATATTCAAAACAGTTCTACTTAAAAGATAACGTGCGATAGTAATTTAACACTTAGTAAAAATGCATTAATTCAATACACGTTAGTCTTAATAACAAAATATAAAATAACCAGAAGAACTTTTTTTAAATGAAGTAAAACATTTTTGAAATTATTATTACTAGAATTTATTTTTTGGGGGGTTACGTAAACAAATAAATATAAGTGATTACTATGTACATTTTTGTTCGCTACCAGATCGTCCTGTTCCCCCAACATCGATCAACATATAAAATACCATAAACGTATTTGGTTATAATCCATGAGGGGCAACTTCTGTTACGAGTCTGACGGCAGGGTTGCAAACTCTGTCCTCTGCGAGCGGAGCGAATCGGTCTAAAATCATAACCCACAAGGTCAAGGTGCAAAACTTTCCGCTGTGATTTGAATTTTATGTGATGTTGCCTATGAATACATGTTTTAAAACCACCCCGCACAGGTTCTGTTACCTTGGTGTTTCCATTATTGTCTCAGGGGTATTTTGTGAGCAGGTTATGTTTGTTTAGTTTGTAAAAATATTACGTTTATTTGTTAGAATTAATCGCTAGTTTTGTATAACAGGAGCGATACAAAAAACAATCAATCGATATTGATTAGTGTTCCAGGAATTGATAGGTTTATATATCTCATCATTTAATGTTCTTTACTTTTGTGAAATAAGATGATTTTATTATGATGCAGTTTAAACTGCATGATACATTTAATTGAAAAAGCCCCAAGAAACTTCGACCAATATTTATAAAATTAAATATTTGCCCTAGAACGAACGGGCAGGGTCTGTGAGGCCCAGACGGTTTTATATTAGGTTAGATTCAAGGTCACAGGCGTTGCAGACCGCAAATTCTCTGTGTTCCTTCCTAAAAGAAGCCACAGAATGCGCTGGTGTCACAAGTTATCAACTCAATTGTCAGTAAAATAATATTTAAATAAAATTATATTATAAAATTACAATTGAAATAAAATGATATTTAAGTTGTCATGCGTTTAAATATCTTGTGGGTCTGACAGACCCAACCCTTGACATACCTTATTTTACCTCTATAAAACAGTTTTTTGTCATTCTTAATATTTCCCCCTTAACATAATACTACATATAGAAGTAAAATCAAACACAATGAAAATTAAAAATCATAGCATAATATTCTTGTAATTTTAAAGAAATCAATGTATTTTGTTGTTAATTTTTCAAGACCATTTAATTTGTGTATACCATTGTTTGAGAGCAATATTATTTTTTTTAAATACTATTATTCTACTGAAAACATTCCTAGGTTTGATAGAAAAACATGTTCGGATCAATAAACAGTATTTGAAATTTTATAAAGATTTTTTTATTCTTGGGTCTGTCACTTACGTAATTTTTTTTGTAATGGACCTCATATAAAATATTCCCTGTAGGCCTATACCTGTAACTCAGATTCACTCTTCCCTAACTGGGGTTATAAAAAGTGTTTTGTATTGAAGCGATTATGAAAATAGTACAATTATCGTCCCATTATGAAATAAAATTTTAAAATCGCTGTACCTTTTCAAAATTTTTTAATTAGTATTCTTTTAGTTTTTATTAGCTAACAATTAAAATATGGTTTGATAAATAAAACGTTACAATTTAAAAAATTTCAGAAGAATAATTTAAGCTGTTCATTATGCAACCACGAAGTACGTTATCAATAAACCAAAACGTTTTGAATATTTTACCCTGACCAAACATGAACGTTAAAATATAATTTAGCCGTTTAGCATTCATCGCGAGTATTATGGTACCAACAAACCCGTAAAGTATCGACAGGCAACATTGCACAGGAATACTAATGACATTATTGTCGGAGCTTTTGTGGTGTAAAAGTTTTAAGTTGCCTAATATAAACCTCATTTACATTAATCAGCTGAGTGTGACGAAGTATTGATCCTGTCTCCAGACGAACTTTTAGCTTAATTATTATTGTAGCGAAAGTAAATCTGAGGTTATCACCTTAATAATAAGGGTCTTTGGTCGATCTGCACACATGCTGAACGTTTACCACAACTGAAAAATCGTAGAAAAACGAAATTAAAAAGTTGAAATACAGTATTAGTGATTGAATTTTGTTGTGGCCATCTTGAAATTTCTATTTCATTTTACACACATATGGTATACAGAACATCAAAATAGTTTAAAAAATCTATATATATAAAAGCCAAATACAACTCACTCACTCATCACGATTTCTCAAAAACTACCGAACGGATTGAAATGAAATTTGGTATGTAGGTTCCTCTAGGTGCTCACTAAGAAAGGGTTTGAAAAAATTCGACATTTTAGGGGGGGTTTGGGGGGGGGGGGGATCAAAGTTATTAAAAAACGATTTCTTCAAAACTACCGAACGGATTGGAATGAAATTTGGTATGTAGCTTCCTCTAGGGCCGTAGGTGCTCACTAAGAAAGGGTATGAAAAATTTCGAAATTTTAGTAGAGGTTTGGGGGGGATCAATGTTACTAAAAAACGATTTCTTCAAAACTAATGAACGGATTGGAATGGAATTTGGTATGTAGCTTCCTCTAGGGCAATAGGTGCTCACTAAGAAGGGTATGAAAAATTTCGAAATTTTAGTAGGAGTTTGGGGGGATCAAAGTTACTAAAAAACGATTTCTTCAAAACTACCTAACGGATTGGAATGAAATTTGGTATGTAGCTTCCTCTAGGGCCATAGGTGCTTACTAAGAAAGGGTTTGAAAAAATTCAAAATTTTAGGGAAGTTCGGAGGGATCAAAGTTATTAAATCACGATTTCTTCAAAACTACAGAACGGATTGGAATGCAATTTTTTATGTAGCTTCCTCTAGGGCCATAAGTGTTCATTAAGAAAGGGTTTTAAAAAATTGGAAATTTTAGCAGGGTTTGGGGGGTAAAAATTACTAAATCACAATTGCTCAAAAATTACCGAACAGATTGGAATGAAATTTGGTATGTAGCTTCCTCTAGGGCCTTAAGTGCTTCCTAAGAAAAAGTTTGAAAAAAATCAAAATTTTAGGGGTGGTTTGGGGGGGATCAAAGTAACTAAAAATCTAGATGTCTCCAAAACTACTGAACGGATTGGAACGAAATTTGGTATGTAGTTTCTTCTAGGGCCATAGGTGCTAAATAAGAAAGGTTTTCAAAAATTCGAAATTTTTGGGGGTGTGGGGGGGAGGGGTTAAATTTAATAAATCAAGATTTCTCAAAACTACTGAATGGATTAGAACGAAATTTTTTATGTAGCTTCCTCTAGGGCCATAATTGCTCACTAAGAAAGGGTTTAAAAAAATTCAAAATCTTTGGGGGTCAAAGTTACTAAATCACGATCATTTGTCGCATTTATTTCACCAAAATAAATATGCAATAGCGAAGCATTGCCGGGTCAGCTAGTTTTTTATACAACTCTGTCTATGTTTAACACTTCGGCACAGTTATAAATGATATACTCTATATGTCCATTCAAGTTTTTAATCAGATATTCCAGGAAAATGTTACGTAATAATCAAAAGCAAAAGAATAGGCGAGTGAACCTCTGTTTGATTTACTTCCACCGTCTTACAAATATAGTATATAAGAAGTACGTTGAAGGTTATGAAATTTTCTTGAAGGTTTGACGGTTTCTCGTCAGACTTACAGTTAGTTAGCATCCTGCAAAATTTATGAACGGTTTTCATCCGATGGACAGCATAAAGGAGAAAGCTATTTCATTAAAATTTTGAAACAGTTCCTAAATGAGATATGTGAATTAAGTAGGGAGTTTGTAAATATCCGATCAAAACAGATTATATTTCACTATACAAGTGAAAACACATGGACTAACACCATTATTTGAGCCCGGGAGTTTTACCATTCCGTGGTAACGCTCTACCGACTGATCCACGTTGATCACTCCAGATATTGGTCGATGTTATCTCACTTGTACGGTTTTCTTGCATTTATTGAACCAATAGACTGAATACCTCGTGTCTGCGACATTTGAAAACAATCTTAATTCTTTTTGCAGCTTACAGTGGTGATATTATATATTATTCAAATCCAAGTCTTGGTCCATGTTTTTTCACTTGCAATTTAACGAAATCAGGCTAGCCCTTGCTGGGGAAATGTGTAAGCGGAAAATAAAAAATAACAATCGATTATTTCAGTAACTTTAGAAAAGTAAAATGGAAATAAAAACATTAGTGTTTTACAATTATTGTTGTAACGTTTTTGGGAGAACTGAATTTAAAGTTTTCAAATGAATAAATGATCACTAGTTTCGTACCTTAAATAACTTTTTATAATTAGATCGCACCTTTTTAATAACTAAAACACTTTGAAATAGTTAATGAACCCAGCTTTTCTTGTTATTTTTACTATTTTAAGCAATTTTGGTGGTTGATAAGTTAAAAGGAGCGTGTAGGACCATATATATAAGACAAGTTTATTTTCATTTGTTTAGCTTTTATTATACCCTATATTCTTACAGACATTTTAAGGCAATTTCATGTCAATCTGATAAGTATTTCCTGATTTTTAGTGTTTTTGTAATGACACAACAAATCTTATAATATACGGCGTCAGGCACCGGACATAACGTTTGGAAAATTATATGCTTAGTGTTAAAATGAAGTACACCTAGTCCTATCGAAGGAAAGCTCTTCGAAAAAAATATTAAAACCAAATTCATCAATATATGATTTTATTTTGTTAAATAGCAAGACTTAAATTAAATAATTCATACTCTCCTACTCCAATGCGTTTACTAGAACAAGTAAGAGTCACTTTATTTAAATTTGTATCACAAAAACAATCTTTTGAAGACTTGATTTTGAAATGTTACTTTTGTAGGGGTTGGTGGTAAGTTACATACTCTCCTTATTGCAATAACATATCCCTGTGTTTGTGATAAAGTGGGTACTGGGGACTACTAAAATGGTTCCTGGTATTTGTGATTTGGATTTTGAAATAATG
>JAGFPH010000371.1:400240-411574 GCA_018207615.1 Philaenus spumarius
TGTGATTTGGATTTTGAAATAATGTAACCTTGCCTTCTGGTATTTGTTCATTGCACTTTAAAGGTATGTAACCTGAACTGCTGGTATTTGGTTGTGTAGTTAATTTAAAACCAACTGTTATGTATCTAATGCATACAATGTATCTCTTAGTTCAAATATTGCCAAACACTGCAAACTCTTAACTCTATTGATCATCTGTACAAACAGCTGATAAGATAAACCAACTTTTGTGTGTACCGGCATTATCGGATCTGAGTTCATGCAGGATTGGGACCGCTAATCTCTCTGTCTTCTAGACTCGTTTTTAAGTCTTATATATAAGCCATTTTCCATGGGCGTTGTCCCGGCTACCTCTAGTTTTGTTTTCCCATAAAGTTATTAAAGGTTAATTTAAGTTTAATATTCTTGTTATTGTCTATAGTACTTCAAATAGCGTCAAGTGCGGGTTTATGGACGCGAGTGTCGTGATAAGTTTTGGGCTGGCCAGCTATTTCAACGGACCACGGTTATCGCCCGTTTACGATATTAGAAGAAGAAAACCTTACGGACAAGCGTGAAGTAGAACTAAAGTGGAGTTTTTTAATATGGTAAAAGAAACCTCGGTCCTCCGATCTCCGTTAACGTAAGTACATATTATGAACTATTCAACAAATAGTATTTTACGAAATATTAATAACATTACTCAACACCAACATTTTTCTGAGTTGAAGGAAATAAATTAGGAATTAAACTTACATAAAGTAAACTTAATGCAAACCTACTCAAACTTATTGTGCATTGTGCCCTTTTGACAGTTAATCTTCTTGTAATATATGTTTGACATCCTAAATTTGTCTATGACTGTTACAGATAGAAACGGTATTGGGTACCCTTGGTACGAACTCTACTCGGTATGAACCCCTGTACTTCCTGACCTAAACATTAAGCTCTGAACACAACTTAATTCCTAAACGGAAACATAAGTATATATAAGAATAATTCAGAAGTCATGATGCATTCAGTCTATATTTTAGTTTAATTGAAAATGAAATTAATTTTCATAAACCATCACAAACCGTAGCTTCATATCTATGACTGATGGAAACTTGCACACCTTTGCATCTACCTAGTAAATATAGAAAACTAACAAAAAAACACATACACCTTTACAGTATAAAAGTGTTATTATGAATGTATGATACAACGGTTACGTGTAGTCAGTGAGTAGTAAATCTGTATAAGCCAACCTTCCATTTTGCTTTGTAATTGCGATTCAGGTTGGGATATTAGCGAATTGATTGACGAATTACTGCGATATTGAAATGCTATTGCAATTTATGCGTCTAATCACTTGGTAATAGTGGAATCGATCCGTCTGGGAGTAGACTCGCATTGCAATAAATTAGGTACGAATGTGACATTCTTGGCAGTGAAACTATAATTAATGTTATTTTCATTTCAACGTGTCAGTTTTTGCTTCCATGAGGTTTTTTGTCGATTAATTAAAAAGGTAATAAATAAACTACGGTCGCACCAATACTTAACTTAAATTTCCAAGAAAATAATTCGACCGCACAGCTGAACCGCTGACGTGAGTAAAGCGAATTTCCGAAGTTAAATTTATATATTTTAGGGTTTCAACCAACTATTCCAGATTTTGGTCTACTAACAAGGGCGTTGAATAGCTGCCTGCGTGTACGAAATATATTAGTAGAATTTGTTTGCACCTCAGAATCAAAAACCGGTTCTCGCGCTGCTTCGTTTTTCGCAGAAGAAAAAAATCCATTTGCGAGTTTACAGTTTGATCATGCGGTCTAGGATTTTGGACTGCTTGGCTTCGCTCACTTCGTGAGTTTGCATCCAGACTACCGGCCTCTTAGTAGATGGTGCTCTACGGTAATATCCCCTTGTAGATTTGAACCGAGTACTTATATGGTACTTTAAGTGTTGATAGGTTTCGCTGGAACCAGACGAGCTCTAAGCCCATAAAAAAAAATGTGCAGAATAATCTCCTCTATCTATGGTTTTAAAAAACAAATTCGAAGACGTCTCATTCTAGTATGAAAATCTCAAAAACAGTTTACTTCCGTTCAAAAAAGTGCTTCCTGTTTGTTGGATTTGTTTGCTAAGGAACTAGTCCGAGACATAAAATGCGACCGCTAGAGTACAAACACATTTATACATATGTGCATGTGTTTGACTCCTCCCGATCTTTGGTCTCACCATAAGAGTCCCTGCTTTAGTTCATATTTTCTAGGGAAGTTAGCTAATCAAGTTTCATTAATTCGAATTCGTTATTAGGTTTTTACTGAAACATTAGTAGTGTAAGATTCCCACAACAAATAAATATTTCCACTAAATAATACTACCAAGAATTTAAAAACAAAACTTTTTTTAAACGTATTAAGATTTTCATAGTTTTATACTATTTAAACTTAATGACAGTGCATTTTAGTACAATGTGAAATATCACAGGCTGATTAATTAGATACACATCAGAAATACACAATTTAAAAATACTATTTACAAACAACATTAAGGCCTACTTAAACATAACCCCAAACTATAATCTACACTGGGTTTGTTAAGTATTACAGATGATGGGAGAAACCAGTTGATAAATGAATAGGTAGGCCTATTTCTTCTTTAAATGTGCATAAACAAATATATATATTAATGATAAAAAGTTGTATTTATAAATTGTTTATAACCTTAAAGCAAATATTATAACGTATGTTATAGCATTCATTAGTTCTATAACTCATATTAAAAAAAAAACAACTTAACAAGAAATTACAATGATTGAAGTTGTAAACATAACCTAGAACTATAATCTACACTGGGTTTACAGATGATGTGTGAAATCAGCTATTATATTATAAGTAACTCAAATACGTACGTATGTACGTACGCTCATACACTCGCTTTTATAGGAGTTGATATTATAAAATACATATGACAATGTAATTTAAAAATAAAAGTTTATGTATTCTAAATCCGTTAAATTTAATATACGGATGGCGTTTTGTGAAATCTCTAGAAATAACAATCCTAAAGACAGTTTACTGTCTCCTGCACTATACAGATTACACAGTTATGAGATTTGTCTTGGAGAAGACTCTTCTGCCATTTATAAGCCGATACATTTGCAAAGGTTATTAAAAAAACAAAATCGCAAAGAGCTCTATCATAAGTTTTGGATCAATTTATATTATGTATATAGTGTATTTTCAATTGTTATAATCAAATCCTTTTGTGTAGTTTTATTGGGAAAAAACACACATATTTAAAGCTTTTAATTGAATTTGTAAACAACAAATAAATAAATGTACGTCCTACAATCATGGACGTCCTAGAGCTGAATTATTTGCTATTGGCTATCTTGTAACCACTAATAATTTAAGCTACGATGTTCAGTAACCAATAGTTTGATCACTCTATGAAAAAGAATATCATAAATACAAACAACTCCAGTTTACTAAGGGAACCCCTGCATACCCAGCACGCCAACCGCGTTGGATCCTTCTATACACATAATCATGTTATGATTTCTTTATAATAAAGATGTAGTATTAATAATAAATAACCCCAAAGCTAAGATGGTAAATAATGTTAAATGTTCAAATCAAATTATTTCGTATATTTTATAACAGCAGTTATAACAAAGGTTAAAAGAACCAGCAAGGCTCAGGTATACACTTTAATAAAAACCTAACCTAAACGTTACAAATACAAATAATTGCTTCAAAGTTTGAAATCAGCTGTTAATGAACATATTGGGACCAACAGCTGTTTTATCTCTTATTTTATTCAATTGGTTGCTATGGCAATAAATGTAAATACATATGTTGGTTCATAAGCCTAGGCATAAGCTAAGACTTTTTCCTAGAAAATTTACAAATATTGAATTACAAAATGTTTTTATCAAAATGAATTATAGCCTATGTTACTCAGGGATATGTAGCTTTTTATTAGTAAAACATTTTTTTTCAATCGGTTCAGTAGTTCCCCCTACATACAAACAAAACAAACACACACATTTTACCTCTTTATATAGTAATATAAATTAGTTCATTTTAGTTTATTAATATCAATATATTAAACAAATGTATAGTGAATGAGGTTAATGTACTTTAAGTACATTGATTAACGAAAGATAATTAATAAAAGAAAAGTTCATTATTACAACCATTTAGTATTTTATCAAACATATGAATCACAATTTTTTTGGTTATAATCCAGTGATTAAGTCCCAAGAAAAAACAAACCAAACTCTACTGAACTAAATGAACTGGTCAAATGTAAAGTTGAAAAGAACGCGAGACTATACAATGAAGGTTTGGCATGATGGATGAACTTATTATGAATATTGGTAGGATACTTTTTTACTCTAAACATTCCAAGTAGGTACAATTTTTATGTGGGAAATCCTGTAATCTCCGAAAAACAATAAATAAATTTACGTGATACAACTAAATAGTGAAAATGTATATAAAACAGTAAAGTTTATACAAGATCTCGACAGACTTCACCCTAAAATAATTCTCGAAATGCGGTTCCGAGGTGGAATCCAGTCAAGCGAGAAGGGGTTGCGGTTTTAAAAGGGTGAAAATCCAACACTGGTCGAAAGTAAAGACCCACCCAGTACCTTTAGAAAATGCTGACTGTATAAGGGTCTATAGAAAGGATTAAAAGGTAAAGGATCTATGCATCATGTTTCATTTTAGTCAGCTATTTCGATAACAATGATGTAAAGGCATTCAATTTCTTACCTTAAACGTTCAAGTGTTCATCTCTTTAGATGTGTCTCGGTTAATTTGAATAACCAATTCTGGTCTTTTAAAACGTTGTTAAAACATATGCTGGTTAAAAAACATCGTAACTTACACTAATATATTCTACCTTTACCCTAACGGAAACAGCACATGTAAGTTCGCACAATTGGAGCGAGTACAAACACGCTCAAGCCAAATGAGAATTATTCTTTCAAATTATGAACCTGATGAAATTAGTAAAAAATATAAAAAGTAGAACTAAATGCGTGCAGTCGTGGGACCCCCGTCAGGAACGAAGTTCATCACGCCTTTTCTTCAATACTTTTACCAGCCTTAACGGCAACATACACACATAATTTTAATCTTTCAAATGCCGTTTATTATTATATATAAAGTTTATTTTGTATAAAAATATTTACTGTTTCCATACGTCTAATGTTATTATAATAAAGGTGTAGAATTAATTATAACATCAAAGCTAAGATAATAAACACAGTTAAATGTCCATTTATTGTAAATACATTCAATAAACATAAAATATTGGTTTCATGAGTCTAGACCTAACCTAAAATTGTTGTGTGTATATTTAATTTATTTTACCTGTCTTAACGGCAACACACATACAAACATTTTACTTTAGGCCTAGACTTAAAATTACTTTCTAGGCCTAACCTAAAATTATTTTATGTATGTTACCATTAAAGCATGTTAAATATACGCACAATAATTTTAGGTTAGGCCTAGACTGATGAAACATTTTGTGTTTATTGAATGTATTTCAGTGCTTGACGATAATATCTGAACTACGCCGGACGGAACCGATCGTCTCTTAATTGATGAACCAAAACACATGTTTCTTGAATGTATTTACTTTCATTGCCATAGAAACCAATTTTTCAACGCTTTTTCGTTACTCGTATATGTAGACATCCAAAAACAGATCCTACATCTATACTCCAAAACCAATATTCCAATTAAACACAATTTTTGACAGTCATCCAGACAACCTAACACTAGACTGAAAAGATAAACCAGTATCCTTCTGGAAACGGACGTTGACACAAGTGTATACTAAACAGCAAACGTAATCGTCTAATCAGCTAGCGTAATCGTCTAAATAGCTGGCGTAATCGTCTAAACAGCTAGCGTAATCGTTTAATTAGATAGCGTAATCTTCTAATCAGCTAGCGTAATCGTCTAAACAGCAAAAGTAATCGTCTAATCAGATAGCGTAATCTTCTAATCAGCTAGCGTAATCGTCTAAACAGCAAACGTAATCGTTTAATCAGATAGCGTAATCTTCTAATCAGCTAGCGTAATCGTCTAAACAGCTAGAGCAATCGTCTAAACAGCAAACGTAATCGTATAATCAGATAGCGTAATCTTCTAATCAGCTAGCGTAATCGTCTAAACAGCTGGCGTAATCGTCTAAACACCTGGCGTAACGTCTAACAAGCTAGCGTAATCGTCTAAACACCTGGCGTAACGTCTAAAAAGCTACCGTAATCGTCTAAAAAGCTGGCGTAATCGTCTAAATACCTGGCGTAACGTCTAAAAAGCTAGCGTAATCGTCTAAAACACTCTAACCGTTTAAGTTCTGTGTTGTTTGTGAATTTGTTATTGTATAATATGTTTCATTTCGTTCACCAATCGACCCGCATTAACCAATGGCAGATAATAAATTTAAAATTAGGTTTGATAATGACTGGCAAATAAGCGAAACAGTGTAACCAATGAGAAAAAAGGACTGTATTTTGTAAAATAAGCTAACATAGTTAATTACTAACGTATACCAGAGGTGTACCTGGATGAAAGACAGGATTATAAAATTACAAACATTTTGACTGCTATCGATCAAAACTAAGCTAGGAAAGCAACGAAATGGACAATTAAAAAATTTTTGGAATATATCAATAGGCTCAAACAAATCTGCAAGCAAATATCAATATCGATTCTATGATTTTTAATATTCTCCCATCCATAACATTCTTTTGGGTGTATTTACCAACTAATAACGATGGTTTGAATTCACTAAGATTAGTCTTTAGAAATTACACCTTACGATATTAGTTAAACACATATAGTATACTAAACCTATAAAGCTGACAGTTTTTGATCTCATTCGAAATAACTAGAATTAAAATTATTATAAAAACAATAAATTCATCGTTCGTGTATGTTTGAACACGAAGCTTTTCATACATTTCTGAAGAAAACTACGTTGAGTAATTATTCTGTCAGGAACATTAGCAGGGTCGCTGGTAGAAACACAATCTAAACAAAGAAGTAAAGTTATTATCTCTGTTTCTTTAATTCTCGGATTTAGGCACTTAATTTGGTGGAAAATATTAACCTAGAATAATTGTGTTTTTATTTAGAACACAGCTGCTCCGGAGAAACGACGTTTTATAATGTTTTGGGTTAATTGTTCGTTCTATTTATATATTTGGATACAATTCTTCTCGACCATGAACACTTTTAAGTGTTTGTTTACATGCTTCAATCTGTGTTGTAGTTATTGATTACGCGTTTGTTCGACATTTACAAAACCAGCTACATGTCGTCCTGCTATATCATTGGTAATACAGGTAAACAAAAACTGAAAAAAGAAGTTTACAGCGTTATAAAGCATTACAACGTAACCGACACACACGTTACCAAAACCACTTGCAGAGAAGCAGCCATTTCTTATAGTAATTTACAGCACTAAGTTAATAAATACTAGTACCCGTTGTGCACATTGCGAAATCCATCTTGACGTTCGCACTAAGAGTGTTTGGGAAATTCTGGCAATACCTACTTGATTCTGAACTCCCGATGTTTTTAGACAATGAATTAGTCTGTTTTCGTGGTCAGACTTGCTTTCAGCGTTGAAATAGTTTCCTGCGTTTTTCAATAAATATAAGAACTTTTAAAAATGTTTTCACTCAAGTCAAGTCAATGGTGCAATAGCGTGGGTTCGAATCTCAATTAACGACAACTGTTCTTCCTTCATTCAAGAGTTCACGGATAATTTAAATAAAAGACATTATAAAATACTAGGGCAAACCCCTGCGTGCTCGGCACGACAACCTCGTTGGAACCTTCTATACACATAATCATGTTATGTTTTCTTCATAATAAGGGTGGAGGATTAATAATAACGCCAAAGCTTAGATGGTAAATAATGTTTAATGTTGAAATCAAATTATTTCGTATATTTTATAACAGCAGTTATAATAAAGGTTAAAAGTACCAGCAAGGCACACTACTACACTTTAATAAAAACCTAACCTAAAAGATAGAAAAACAAATAATTGCTTCAAAGTTTGAAATCAGCTGTTAATGTAAATATTAGAGGAAACAGCTATTTTATCTGTTATTTTATTCAATCGGTTGCTATGGTAATACATGTGTAGGTTCATCCTAAGAATATTTTTCGTCTAAATATTGAAATAAAAAATACTTTTATCAAAATAAATTATAGAATACGTTACTTAGGGATAGTGTAGCTTTTTATTAGTAAAACGATTTTTTCAATCGGTTCAGTAGTTCCAGAGACTACACCTACATACAAACAAACAAATTTTACCTCTTTATAATATTAGTATAGACAAAATGAAAATTGTGTATATTATGGACAACTACCAAGAAAATTTATTTTTAGTTTTTAGCCAATAACTAGGTTATCTTTAAAGTTACAGAAATAATAAAACCTCGTTATCTATGTCATTAAAAATAGAGTTTCCTAGTTTCCTGAAATTATTTTGTTAAGTTAGCGGTTTCTGATATATTTTACATTAGAAATTTATAAACAGCCGCCATTTTAAAAATAAATTTAAATGTTTTGGTTTTTTGTACGTGGGTAAAATATATTATACCAAATATGTAGGCTATACAAAATTAGCTTTCAATATATTTCATACATTCAAATTTATGAAAAAAATAGATAACTGGAAAACGAAGAATTTCTGACCTATGTTTACTTTAACTTTTTTCGTTATTTTCTCTAGAAGAACACGTCTTGAAAGTTTCTTCATTTCTTCTCGAATCACCGTGTGTAGCCATAATAAGTAAGTGAACTTTTCAACTGATAAACCTAAAATCTGTAATAAAGTACAAAGCTCAAATGCATCATTCTTTCTTAAAAAACTAATGAAATCATAGGATAATTGCCAATCTTTTGACCTTCTGAACAGCCGATGTGCCAACCTGAAATTACAGTTTTAAGTTTTACCATCGTAGACAGAATGAATACTATTGTTATCAATCTGAATGTGCGGTAATGTTTGTAGTTTTCTAAACATCAAATACACACATAACACGTTTGCGTTTTATATTCAATTATTTCCAGTCCCTGTTCACTCCGTCATGTCTTGTATTTGCCAATAAACGGAACGATTTCCAATTATATTCCTCAGTTCCATGCTTGTTAAGCACTCTAAGAATCAGAGCAATCAATGCTGGAGAGGCTTCAACATCTTTTACCATTCCATTGTTATTTTTAATGAGCACATAATTAAATCAATCTAAACAAACGATTTCTATATAATTAAATTGAAATATTTAAAAACTTTACAAAAATAAAGTATACGTCAGAAAAGGTACATATTCATAACTTTAATACAACTTGTAATTGGAATGAAAAATTTATAATAACATTGTGTCCTTCTGTAAATTTAAATACTATATTAAACTATACTCGTTTACCAATGAAGGATTTAAAAAAAAAGTTAATATAATAAAATTGTTATGTTTGTTCTATAAATCTATACTAATATTATAAACAGCTAAAATTTTTTTGTTTGTATGAAAAAAGGTAATCTTTGGAACTACTGAACCGATTGAAGAAAATAGTTTTACTAATAAAAAGCTACACTATCCATGAGTAACATAGGCTATAATTCATTTTGATAAAAACATTTTTTATTTCTATATTTGTAAAGTTAGTCGGAAAAAAATCTTAGGTTAGGCCTAGACTGATGAATTACAATTGCAACCAATTGAATAAAATAACAGATAAAACTGCTATTTGCTCTAATATTTCCATTAACACTTGATTTAACAGTTTGAAGCAACTATTTGTTTTTCTAACTTTTAGGTTAGGTTTTTATTAAAGTGTAGACCATAGCCTTGCTGGTTATTTTACTTTTATTATAACTGATGTTATGAAGTATATGAAATAATTTGATTTGTACATTTATTATACCTTTATATACCTACACCTTTATTATAAAGAAAACTTAAATATGATTATATGTATAGAAAGTTCCAAAGGGGTTGGCGTACGAAATAAAAGAAAATAATTGCTGGAATAATAATATATTTTACTATTAAAGTCGAAGTATATACTACTTGAAAACGTGTGTATTATTACTTATAATTAAATGTAACTTATACCAATGAATACAGAAACTATAAGAAGCGCAATCCCCATGTTAAAAAATTCAGCCCAGTTTTATTTGAATTTGACGAGGTTGCCACGGCGTTCACTAGGTAGCGGAAGCGCCACTGTCGCCGCCGTGCCTGTGCTAGAGAAATTGGTTGGCGAAGCGTTGGCAGAGCTGCTACTAGGGAAATACACAATTTCTCTCTTCCTTGTCCAAGGCAACGAGTTTCCATTTGTTTGTAGCTATAATATTTTAAGTATATATAATATAATTTGAATTTTTCCGGCTAATAAATTAATGTATAACTACCCATAAAACATTAATCACAACATTATTTTCAAAATGCAAATGAAAATTATCAGAATATTGGTAAAACTACTGTCAACATATTATAATAATAATTTTGAAAATACACCATCATACATGGGAATAAAACTTTAATAATTTGTTTTTTGTAATTAATAAAATATAATTTTAAAAACAAGTTATAAATTATCTCTTTAAAAAAGGTTTTTATTTTGTTGAAGAGTATTTACATTATTGATGAGTTATCTGAATATTTAAATAAAACAAATAAAATTTGCTTTCACCACGTGTTTTGTCACAATTATTAATGGTACACTATGTAGTAAGAAATCAAACACCAACATATGAGTAAATTTCTTTAATAACTAAAATTTAAATGGCTCATCTGATTTCTTATAAAATTTAATTCCAATAAGGATTATAACTTCAATTTTCTGTAAAGTAGCATACACCATTACATTCCAACTATATTTTCATCAAAGAATAAGTTTTTTTTATGTTATAAGGTTTTTAAGGAAAATTAATAACATAGATAATAACACGAACTTTTCAAATAAATGGTACAAGCTGCTCTCTGCTGGAAAATTTCTGTGTGTGTTCCTTCAAATACTTGCTCATTAAAATTTTTTTGTATACACTTCTATTGAGAATTAAATGATAAAACCTTTGTATATTTTGAAAACAAATTTCAAAAAATGTTTACTACTTTTTACGTAGGCCTAAGCCTAAAGTTGAACTTGTTTCTTCTGTTACTGAACATTTTTTGATACTTTAGCTAATAACTTTAAAAATTTTCCATCAATAATTTTTTTACCGGCACATATAATTTCTATTCTTTGTCATAATATAAAGAGCTATAGTATTATTTGTTGATTTCTATACAGAATAATAAAGTAAAGTTAAGT
>JAGFPH010000371.1:412388-427567 GCA_018207615.1 Philaenus spumarius
ATAAAGTAAAGTTAAGTTAATACACTTAAATGTCATTTTATATAGTTGCTATGCCATGTGTATGTTGCCATTGTTATTTTTCTTTCCGTAATTATGTGTTACTTTGTCATAATATAAAGAGCTACAGTATTATTTGTTGATTTCTATACAGAATAATAAAGTAAAGTTAAGTTAATACACTTAAATGTCATTTTATATAGTTTGCTAAGCCATTTGTATGTTGTCATTGTTATTTTTCTTTCCGTAATTATGTGTTACTTTGTCATACTATAAAGAGCTACAGTATTATTTGTTGATTTCTATACAGAATAATAAAGTAAAGTTAATACACTTAAATGTAATTTTATATAGTTTGCTAAGCCATGTTGATTGAATGGTAAACAATGTTTAGATTAAAATTAATAAATATTAGTATCATACAACATTATAAATCATTTTACCTTTAGCCTAATCTTCGAGTGACTAATGAAAATCAAACTTTTTACTAACGGGGAAAAGCAGTTAAAATGTATTACTAAAACTATGTAAGTAATTAACAAAACCCGAGACAATAAATCGTCTGATAGTACGCTATAACGAGACGGTAGCCGTGAGCCGTGGGAATATAGCGAGATTCTGGCGCGTACTTAATCGTATGTTTAACCTGCTGTAAAAACTAAACCACTTGAGCTAATTTTTTGAAAAAATATGTTTCATAAAATTTAACTTATTGGCTCAAACTTTTACGCTTACACCTCGTCTCTGACCAAAAAACAAAAAACTTTCTCACAGAACAACTTTTTCGTGTCACAATTTAAAGTTCCATATTAAATGTTAGCTTTGGAAATTTATGTATACCTTTAAAGATTTTTTATAATTAATAATTTTTATAACAATATCATCCCACACTTATATTCTGTCAGTGTGTAAAATTTCAAAGAAATCGGTGTGTTGCAAGTGTTCAAAACAACAGTGTATTTGAAACGCGAGCATCACAATTTTAGCATCATCTCCGAGCCGTTTTGGCTTTCTAGACCTTCCCAAGATGGTTAAGGCACACGCTTCATTGTATGTATATTTCATACCACGGATACTAGAATTCTAGTATCAGTGTTTCATACTGTATACAGGCGATGGGCCAGTCTATTTTATTCTGTGGTCGCTGGTGCGATGGCAAGGGGTTGGAGGGGAGTGTGCGACACTGGCGCCGACAGCCTGTGCCTCGTTGCGGCCGCCGTGTCAAGCTTGTTTTGGCGCGAATAAAATCGGCTGACTATTCTTCATATACATTGCGCTTCTTATAGTTTCTTTATTCATTGCTTATACTTCTAGAATATAACAAGATATAAAATTGTAAAACATTTTTTATGTATAAGTAGCTTACAAAGGTTTAAGAGCACTGTGGCGACAAATTCACACTGATTGAAAGGAACCCCGAACAACAAATAGAAGGAATAAAAAACTATAAATGAACAAGATAATGAAAAGTTATGTTTAATGTAGGCCTACTACCTACATCCTACTACTGATTTAACACTACTACTGAGGATGATGTCTATGCCATTGACATGCGCATAAGGGTAGTACAATAAACATAACTTTTTATTTACTTGTCCTGTCATTGGTTGTTGTTCTTCTATTTGTGGTACAGGGTTTCACTCAATCGGTGTGTAAGAAGCTATTAACAAATCTGATAATATAGTTTTCATTTAAAATTATATTTTATTTAAAGCAGTTCTCGTTAGTTTTATATTGAAACGAAAAACTAAACCGACAGCAAAATATTTGCCCATTTCGTTCTAAATTTGAAATCAACAATCTTTTCTCCGTTCGAGCTTATATTATACCTGTTATTAAATTGACTGTAATTGCCTGTTTAGTTGCAGGGCTACTAACGACTTGGTTGTGAACGAGACTTTATAAAACCATGTGTTGAAGCCAGAGATGATCCTTAGGGTCAAAAGACCTGTCATATAAATCCCTTCCGACGTAAATAAGGCGATAAGACGCGAAGTAACAAATATCTTGCTTCTTCTTTTACGTTAAATTATGACTTATTTGTCGCTAGGAGACTTTAACTCTTCATTGAATGGTTTGTATCTGTACATACTTTATATATTGAAACTTATGTATATCTGTGAAAAGCAAGTACAGGTAACTTGAATACATTGTAATATTATAATATTTAGTATTTATCAAACCATATAAATAATAGCATTCTTAATATTTATATTATTAATATCAACTCTTATAAAAGCTAGTGTACGTCCATACGTACGTAGGTTACAATAAAATATAACAGCTGATTTCAACCATAATCAGTAATAGGCCTACTTAAACAAAACTTTAGTAGATTATACAATGGGATTATGTTTACTATTTCAATGAACAAAATAATGTCTTGTAAATTGATTTTTTTAAATATGAGTTATAGAATTAATGTTGGCAATAGAATTCATAACATGTGTTTATAAATATTTCCTCGTCTACAATGTAATGGAAGTAACGAGACCACTTTTTTGAAATTACCTTGGGTGTGGTTGAAATTACTGTTAATCTTTTGATCCACTAATGATTGCTCTAGCACGCTATTTGAACCTTTAAAACGTCTTCGATTTGATTTTAAAATGTATATGCTAACTCCATTTGTTTATTTACTTACTATGTTCTTGTAAAAAAATGTGGTTAAAAATTACAAAAATCTGGATAGATTGTAGATGTCTGTGGAATTATTTTAATAATTTGGTTTTACATTGCTTTGGTGCTTAGTTTTTGGTTTTAAATACGTGTTAAGTGTTTTATTTCAGTATGTGCACTGCTAACTAATTTGGTTTATGTTATATTATTCAACACTTTGTTATATCAGCATATTAATTCTCGTATAGTTTAGCAATGAGATTACAAAATACATTTTAATAACTTATTTATCTATGTGCAATATAATCGACAAAATTATAACGGCTAAAGAAACAACTCCTAAACCAATAAATATTAATTGTTATACTTTCCTTAATTAAAGCTAGAGCGATGAAACTTTGTACATTTATTTCTTACTAGCTGGTCCGACCCGGCTTTGCACGGATAGACAAATCAAAGTTAAATGTATATTAACAAAAAATATATTATATCAATAAATATATTACACTATGTATTTCTTATGGGATTTTTAGTAACTTTGACCCCCCACCCCCCAAACCTCCCCTAAAACTTAGAATTTTTTTTAACTCTTTCTTAGCGAGCACCTAGGGTCCTAGAGGAAGTTACATAGTAAATTTCATTCCAATCCGTTCGGTGTTTCTTTTTAGTAACTTTGACCCCCCAAACCACCTAAAATTTCGAATTTTTTAAAACCCTTTCTTAGCGAGTACCTAGGGCCCTAGAGGAAGCTACATACCAAATTTCATTCCAATCCGTTCGGTGGTTTTTTGAAGTAACTTTGACCCCCCAAACCTCCTCTAAAATTTCGAATTTTTTGAAAAACTTTCTTAGAGAGCACCTATGGCCCTAGGGGAAGTTACATACCAAATTTCATTCCAATCCGTTTAGTAGTTTTGAAGAAATCTTGGTTTAATAACTTTAATCACCCCAAACTCCCCATAAAATTTCGAATTTTTTCAAACCCTTTCTTAGCGAGCATCTATGGCCCTAGAGGAAGCTACATATCAAATTTCATTCCAACCCGTTCGGTAGGTTTTGATAAATCGTGATTTAGTAACTTTGACCCCCCCCCCCCCTAAAATTTCGAACTTTCGGAAACCCTTTCTTAGTGCGCGTTTAGAGCCTATAAAGAGTATTAGTGCCAAATTTCATGTTTGTAGGCCTCGTGGTTTTGGAGAAACTGTAATGAGTCAATGAGTCAATGGTATTTGGCTTTTATAAGTATAGATTAGATACACCGAAGAAGTAAACTAGATTTGCATTTTGTCGCGTGCTGCTAAGGGATAAAAATATGTTAACAACCCCAAAATCAATACACAATTATTGTACTATTTTCCTTAGTGAAATGAAAATTTATAGATTTATTTCTTACAAGATACATAGAAAAAGTATCATAGATTTACATTTTGTCGCGTACTGCTAAGGGGAGAAAATGTAGTAGCAACCACTATAAAAAAATATTGATTGTTATACTTTCCTTAAAGCTAGAGAACTGAAAATTTGGCAATTATTAATTTTAATTGCTTTTTAGGAAATAAAATAAATAATAACACACGCAATTTAAATAGTTACGTCTAATGGGTGAACTGGGGGGTAACAGAAATACAAATAAATTGTTGTACTTCCCATTATTAACTCGTTTGTTTCATAAGTGGTAATCTGTTTGCGTTTGCTTCAGTGCGGGGGTTGACGAGCGAAGCCCTCTAGTAAATTATAATTTAACTACACAGCCTATAAATTATTAAATGTGAACTCGTTTTGTGTTGTTTAAGTGTTTTATTGTGTGTTTTATGTATATTTGAGAATGACTGAATGATAGTCGAAACGCGTCATATGAAGTAGTAATAGACTACTTTTCATTAACATTAAGGATTGTTCGGCAGTATCACCTCACAAACAAGGTAAATTAATTAATTAGTAACTAATTAATAACAATCCAGTTGGGCTATAAGCATAATAAAATGGTATAAATTATTGCTTAATCTCCTATTTTTAATGTACTACAGTATAATATACTATAGTAATTAATATTATGCGATATTTTGTCATTTTCGATATTTTCACCAAGTTCAATATTAATCCTTATATAATGACACCCAACTTGAAATTAACAATTACTAATTAATGTTACGCGAAGGTTTATGTTTAAGCTGTCTGAGAAATGAATAAGGAAACAGAATAAGCATTGTACATACATAATTACTACGAAGATACTACTCCAGTCCATTAAGTAATTGCAATGCAAATAGAAGTAGAGTAGCGGTACTGAAGCTAATTAATTAAGCCGAAGAGTGAGAGATTTGTAGCGATTGCACGGATTTATAGAGTTGACAGTGATGTAAAGGTTGTAATATCGTTCACACACCCCTTCCACTCCCGCTAGAGTCTCTTCCCTTCTAAATTGCCTCTAATAATATTACCTTGCTTGTTGCGGCCCCTAACTATATTAATATCATGGTTTCGGCAAAACCGATGTTTCCGTTATGCGGCTGCCATCTAATGATAGAAACAGTTAATTTTGAAACGCTTGATTATAATTTACGTGAAATGAACATTTGTGATATTTCGGCAATCGTTAACTTTCGTTATAAAGATATTTCTAAATAAAACAATACTTGATTATCCAGGCAATTTTATTGCGTAATACTGAATTAGTTATATTTTACTGTTACATAAATAATTGGAAGTAATTTATACACAAACTCGCACATAAATTTTGTTTGCGTTTACAGATTTTAAAACAGTTTTCTGTACCTATAGGTTTGAAAGTAATAAAACAAAAAATCAAAGTTTGCTTAAAAACACACGGGAGAAGCTTAAACTTTTATGGCGATAGTCTGATTTACACTTAAAAAAATAAAAACAATAAAATTTACGAAATGATGAAGCAAGTTTTCAGTTCAGAGGTTTTACCAAGTAAACAATTTTAACACAAATTACAAATTGAGGAAGCACAATGTTTATTTCAGAGGTATCGCCAATTAAACTGTTTCAACACAAGTTACGAAATGAGGAAGCACAATACCCATTTCAGAGGTATTACCAAGTGAACTGTTTTAACACAAGTTACGAAATGAGGAAGCATAATGTACATTTCAGAGGTATTTCCAAGTAAACTAGATATTCTGATATTATTATACACATGTGCACTATATATAGTAGAGGGGGGGGGGGGGGGTTACCGGAAAAAAAGTGAAAAAAATCCATTTACCACCTGCAATTTTTAGAGGAGGTGTGCCTGCCTATAAAAGTTTACACTTTAATAAAATTGTATAGAATATGTTATGCATTAACCTTTAAACAGCCACTTGTGACTCAGATTCGTTTAACTGTAGTTTCGTCATCACACTGTCATTGTCAAAGACAAGAAAACTCACATTACTAACACGTTTCACGTTCACGTTTGTTGTGACGTGTACAAACTTGTCCATGTCTTTATAAATATTCACCGTCACTTTTTCGTTAAAATTCATATTATACAATAGTTTGGTTTTTGTTCGCAGTCAGACCGATTTGAACATGAACTTATACGTCAACAGTTAAGGAAGTGGAATTATCGTAAAGATTAAATTTCAGTATTTTAAACATTAAAACAAAAATCAGACACTCAACTGGTAAAGTTAAAATAGTATTAACAAACTGGATTTTGTTATCTGTCATTAATATACGGTGCGAGTAATCCACTTTTAAAATACATTAAATAAACAAGTACAGTCTGTTCCAATACAAATAGACTACGTTAAGATAACCTATTGGGTTCAAGTTTATAAGCAGGCCTACATAAAGAAGCAACTTAATATTTGGTTAACATGTTTAACTTATTACAAAATATTTAACTGTATTTATTTAGAACATCAATTTGACAAATACTCCATCATTATTGGTTTAAATATTTGTAGTAAAACCTTCTTTAGGCGCACCGAACGGTTTTTGGATCAGGTAAAATACAGGGTGTCCCATAAGTAAATTGCCAAACTTCGGGAATGGTTCTGTGGGTCAAAATAAGGAAGAAAAGTACATACAAACACAGACCCGAAAACCATGCGTTTTCTAGATATCCGCCATTGTACAAAATAATTCTTTTCTAGTGAACGGTGTGACCGATTGAGTTCAAACTTGGCATGAAGTATAAACTAACAATAATATATCTCAAGAAAAATAACTGTTTATATCCAATCATGAGTTTCAGAATGGCGGCTGTTTGAAAATGTCCAACCTAATACTCAAAAACCGTACATTTTAACAAAAAATTTCAAGACACCTTTTTTGTAGCCCTTTTGATTCCCTGAACCCTTTCACCAAACATTCTGCAATTTTGAAGCATATTTACTACCAATTTATCAATCCGGGAATAAAACATATATATATATAAATATATTTTAACGAATATTTGGTATCGTCCCCAAATGATCTGAAACGTATAGAAACGAAGTCCTCCTCCTCCGACCAACCGTTTTCAAGTTGGGTCTAGTGTAATAGCTTTTATTTTCTTCAAACATTTTGCTAATAAAGTTTAACGTAACAGTTGAGCGTTGAAATCGACGAAATAAAATAGGCAGTGGTAAATTCAAAGGCTTAAACTTAATAACTGCATTGATTTAGTCACGTCACGCTACCGATGAAATGTACATTGCGTTTCCTCATTTAAGTGTGTTAAAATAGTTTACTTTTTAATCTCTCTGAAATGGACATTGCACTTGCTAATTCTGTAAGGTGTGTTAAATTAGTGTACTTGGTAATACCACTAAAATGGACATAGCACATTCTCGATTTCAAAAAAATTATAAATTTGCTAACGTGGTTGCTATGGTAATGAACGTAAATGCATTGAAGAAACGTGTTTTGCTTCAATATAAGCCAATTACCTAAAATTATGTTCTTAAATTTTTAGTACAAATTAGCTGTTTGACTATAATATTTAACAACAGATTTTAAAATTATAATAAAGCTGACTTTATTATAAGTTTCTCGAAGATTTTCAATAAACCTGTGTTGGTTCAATACACTATACTTTTTAGATTTTAACTTTAAATAGAACATGATAAAAGTAGTGATACAATTTTGACTAAACCAATAAAACCAACGATTTACGTTCATGACAATTTTAACTTCTGTCGGCAGTCCCACGACTGCATTATTTTTCTATTTTTAAGAAATTAAATATACCTACTATTTTTTTTTAATGCAACAATTGTTACGACCAGGATAATATATACTGCCGCTGTTGGAGGAAACACTGAGGAGTTTCACATTCGTAAATTTTAAACTGTTTTTGTCTTCTAAATGTGGATTTGTAAAAACTTACAATGTCAAAGATAATATTATTCAGTATCACATAATTGCATGGATGTTTTTGTAACATTGGCATTTTTAGCATATTATTTGTATGTTAGTAAGCCCCCGTGAAACATCTCAGGCAGATTAATTAGATGCACATCAGAAAGAAAATAATATTTATAAACAGCAGACTTTATCTATTCCTAAACAAATAAGCTGACGGGGATTTATAAAACTGCAGGACTATTTGTTAAAAACTTGTATTTATATACGATATTAAATATCTAAATAAAGATACAAATATTAGTTTTTAATTGCTTTTTATTTAATTTTGATAGATCAAATGATTTAGAAGTTATTAATATCATAATGAAGAAATTAATAATCGAATATGTTTATAAGTTTTACGAAGATGTACGAATGTTTCCGAAATTAAAGGAATGGTTATCTCTTCTTTAAATTTGTATAAATGAATAGTATATTGATAATACAAAGTTGTATTGTATAACCTCAAAGCAAATGTTATGACTTATTATAGCATACATTAGTTTTATAACTCATATTTAAAAATAATAATTCACAATAAATTATATTATTGACTGAAGTTATAAACATAACCCCATAGTATAATCAACGTTGGGTTTTAAGTGTTACAGATGATGGGGTGAAATCAGCTGTTATATTATATATGTTACTCACGTACGTATGTATGGATGTAGCCTACTTTCAATTTTATCGGAGTTGAATGGTATCTATATATCTAATTCCGTAAGCCCAAATTTGCAAATGAAATTGTGAGCTAACGGTAGGTCGTAGAAAGCTGGGAGAGGTCTCATTTTAGAGGTCTGGGCATGAAGTTTTGGGGGAAAAATTCATTTTTGTTAATTGGGCCACGAAAATTTCTTACGGAATAAAATAATTACCATTTAAATAGCATGGGAATATGTAGGTGTAAATCAGGTGATTTTAGTGTTAAAACAGGAGATTGTATATAATAATTCCAATTTAAATAGCATGGGAATATATAGGAGTAAATCAAGTGATTTTAGTGTTAAAAACCGGTGATTGTATATAAATTGGAAAATTCAGCTATCATAACAACACCTGAATGTGCAGTTTTGTGATGTGTTTTGTTATTGTAGCTGTGTTTTTGTTTCAAAGTGAGAGTTATTTGTAGCTACCTTACTCATTATTAACCTACATAAAAAATCTTTAGCAGTTAAAGCTCAAGAAAAGAAAAAAAACGAGAACTAGAAACCCCGGAATCGCGGGAATTGCAAAATAATGTTTCACTGGCTAAACCTTCTGCTTTCTTCCTTACTGGCACTCTATTTTTAACCTAAGCTCAAAACCACATTTGTTATTTCAACGAGCGAGGTCTACCGTTCACAGAACTACTAGTAACATACAATCAATTCTATGAGAGATGTGATAAATTGAAATTATAATTTGGCTACCAGATGATATTATTAAAAGTTAGAACGAATATTAAAACTTATTAATATATATTATGTTTCCAAAGTAGAAATGTATTGTTTACAATGTGCGACGGCGTGCAATGTAGTCATTAGCAGATGCAGCTAGAGGCCTACGGTATTGATCCCCTGCAAAGACGGCTGCTATAGCATCTACCTAGCCCAATACCTGCTTGTTTGTTATATGTCAAGATAAATATAGGCACCTTTCCTTCTCATCTTTCCTAGCGTGTGTTTTACATTTCTTGTGAGAGCAAGCTAAACATATTTTTATGTTTTAGTGTACTAAAATGCATTTAAATTTCTCTAAAAATCTAAAATACTTTTAGAATACATGTCATTGAACTCTAATTCAGTTATTCTTTTGGTATTAAACTCAATTTTTAAATGATTTTTTAGTTGTTTTTTGCATGGAATTTTAAAATTTGCAGTAATTTAGTGCAATCAAACGTCAATATTAATTATAAAATACTAACTCATTTCTTACTAAAATACGCGCACATTCAATCAAAATAAAACCAACGAAGGTATTAATGTAAATAATTTACTTAGTATATGTTTAGTGAATATATTTCAAATAAGGCTTTTAAATGTCTTCTTAGTTTTATAAAAATATAAAGTAATATTTATAATTAAGATTTTATTACCTAACTTTAATGAAATTACATATTTTACTTTCATTGATATTTTCAGTATTTTATATAATAACTCCGCACGCCAACCCCCAACGTAACTTTCTAAAAACATATGTTTTGTCTTATTTATAATAAAGGTGTAGTATTTATAATAACCTCAAAACTAAGGTGGTAAATAATGTTAAATGTTCAAATCAAATTATTTCTAATATTTTATAGCAGCAGTTACAATAATGGTTAAAAGAACCAGCAAGGCTCAGGTCTACACTTTAAAACCCTAACCTAAAAGCTAGAAATACAAAAATAATTGCTTCAAATTTTGAAATCAGCTTTTAATGGAAATATTGGAGCGAACAGATGTATTATCTGTTATTTTATTAAATTGGTTGCTATGGTAATAAATGTAAATACATGTGTTGGTTTATCATTCTAGGCCTAACCTAAGATTTTTTCGGACTAAAATTACAAAAATATTAAAATAAAAAAGTTTTTTATCGAAATGAATTATAGCCTATGTTACTCATCGATAGTGTAGCTTTTTATTAGTAAAACTATTTTTTCAATCGGTTCAGTAGTGCCTGAGATTACCCCCTACATACAAAAAAAAAAAAAACTTTACCTCTTTATAATATTAGTATAGATTACTATTTAATTATGTATGCTGTTGAAAGCTTGGGTTTAGCGGAATTTTTTTTAAATGAATAATTGTAAAAGAGTATAATACGCTATATACTTTATACACGATTAAAATAAAAATGAAAAATAATTGTAAACATTTTTTAACATTTTACTGAGGTATCACTTCATGAAGATAAAGTATACAAAAGAGAATTTTATTAATACAATTTATTTGTATCGATGACAATAAGCAATCGATTGCGTACAACTATTCTTTTAAAAGAGGTAAATCAATTGAAACAAAAGTTAACAACGCTAATTTCTCATTGTTTACACCGATATTTACAGTAAGATTGACTACAATACAACGTGTCTTAAGTCGGTTCACAAAGTATTGTTCGTCAACAGACGTAGTACATCCGATCCGTAGAAGCAGAGCGGAACTTCTCTCCCTAAATGTTTTCAGGGAGCTTTATCCTGCTTCCTGCAACGCTCCCCCAAGCCCCGCCGCTCCCGCCCCACTCTTCTAAATATTGCATGCACACCGGTCTGGATACTGACTGCATCAATCTTGATTCTTTCTAGCGTTCATTTGTCAGCCATATTATTTATTTACGTATTGTATACTTTTATTACTGTCATTTAAATCGATCCTTTATGGATGTTTAACAGTTTTAGAAGGAACAAGTATGTTTTCCTCGTATTAAATTTAATTTATTAATACAACCTTAACAAATTTTTCCACATAGAAATATAAAACTTACGTACACAAACCGAAATAAAATAAATGATTTCCATACCCTTAGTACCGACCTAATTATAAATTAATTACTTAAATTAGCAGAGATACACCTTCGCAATATATTTTATATCATTGTTAATCTTGAAACATTCTTTGTTCTAATATTATAACGAATTTTCGAAAATGTATAAATAGTTTACGTTATAAAAAATATAGTAGGCTTAATATAAAGTTGATCAATTCATTCTTCATTAGCTAACTCAAAATTGCATCAGAATTTATAAACTATTTGCTGCAACTCATAGCACGTATAAATAAAATTCTTAATGAATAAATATAGTATGGATCGAGCTCACAAACACACATGTCTGTGCGTGGACACAAAATGTGTTAGCTATTGTAGCCTATTACCTGAATAACTATATCTAGCTATATAGCTCTATCCATACTACAGGACCTTGTTTTGTTTAAACTCTTCATGGCATTACTAAGTTAGTCTGCATATTATCGATTGAAGTTTGACAAAAGATTCTATATTTTAATTTTATAGTTATCGCTATTACTTATTCTGTAATGTATAAATATAATAGCTATCAATTGCTTTTAATCAACTGTGTCTTTATTTAAATATTTGTATATGGAATTTAATTTTCGAATCACGGGAAGTACATACAGTATTTCCCTCCACATCTTTAATTGACGTTATATACTAGAGGCTGTAGCTGGGTTGTAGCGGGCTGTCGGGGGTTGTTCTATAGGGTGGGAGGATGGCGCGTGCGCTCCATATTGTAGACTATATCAGGCCGATTACGATATAGATTTAACAAAATTGACTATTCTATCGCATTGCCCTTATTTCAATGTCGTAAATTTGACGGGAGGAATTGAGGCGGATACTGTAGAGGCAGAATTCAAAATAAAAAGATTTATTTCATCCCATCCCTCAAACATTGTTCAGAACAGATGGAAGGACTATACATTATGGTTTATTTGGGATTTATTATGTTATACTTGTCTTCTTAATATTCCGTTAAGTAAGTAACGGCGTAATATTTAATTAATAAGTTAAGACGTAAATCATTTTCATATACACTATTTTTCTTTGTATGTATAGTGTTGGAGGAAAATAAAATACAATTCTGAATTAAAGTTTGTATTAACAGAAGAAACAGATAACATTTTGCATTTTTCAAACGAATAATCTTTGTTCTAAGACAATTTGTGTTCCAGTTTTTAATTTTATTAAGATTTCTATTAACGTTTAAGAAATGTATTGTATATTTATTTTATTAAATTACCATGGGAAACCCCTGCGTGCTACGCACGCCAACCCCTATACACACGTTGAACCTTCTATACACATAATCATGTTATGTTTTCTTAATAATAAAGGTGTAGGATTAATAATAACCTCAAAGCTAAGATCGTAAATAATGTTACATGTTCAAATCAAATTATTTAGTTTATTTTATAACAGCAGTTATAATAAAGGTTAAAAGTACCAGCAAGGCTCAGGTCTACACTTTAATAAAAAAATAACCTAAAATTTAGAAATACAGAAAATAGTAGTTTCAAAGTTTGAAAAATCAGGTGTTAATGGAAATATTAGAGCACCTGTTTTATCTGTTATTTTATTCAATTGGTTGCCATGGTAATTCATCAGTTTAGGCATAACCTAAGATTTTTTCCGACTAACTTTACAAACGTAGAAATAAAAAACGTTTATATCAAAATGAATTATAGCCTATGTTACTCAGGGATAGTGAAGCTTTTTATTAGTAAAACTATTTTTTCAATAGGTTCAGTAGTTCCACAGATTATCCCCTACATACAAACAAACAAATGTTACCTCTTTATAATATTAGTATGGATTTAAGCAGGAGGATCCTCCCTTACTTCAACAATCGATCTATTTAATTACAGTGAGTTGTTGAGTTGAACACTATTCAAACAAATATTTAGCTCTCTATTATTTCTCGATTCTGTGTACAATGTTCTTTGTGATCACGATGTTATTCCAAAACATATGTTTTAGTTCAAAGAACTACTTATCCTTGAAATCTATTTTTTTCCATCGGTTCAGTAGTTCCAGAGATTAATCCCCACGTACAAAACAAAACAAACAAATTTTACCTCTTTATAATATTAGCATAGAAATATTAGAATATAATTTGATTGTATCTTTTAGTATCTTTAATACTGTAATCTTTCAGTATCGCCGATATTTAGCCATCTCCTCCATTAGAATAGTAGCTACAATTTTTTTGAACAAAGCAAGGGAAGCTTTCTTCAATGCACTGGATTTTAGTATTGTGTAGTATTTTAATAGCAAATGAAGCCCCGAGGTACATTTAGATTTATTGAAAAATTACTCAGTTTTATAGGTACAAAAATAATAAGGATTGTTGAAGGGGAAATAATATTGGATAATTTAAAAAAGAAATTAAAGAAATGTTTTCTTGGCAGGGCAATTTCCGAAGCTTTCTATTCTCTCGTATAGAATAGACTCGCCCTCGCCTTCCATAGAAACGTCTTGTCGTGTATAATTTATAAGTATTTTCTTACTTCATAAAATTTACAAAGTCAACGTCGACCTGGATATTAAATTAAACCGTTATAATAATCAGATACTCAATTAAATAATTAATACAGTTAATAAATAGTTCAAAATTGAATAATATTTTGCTGTTGCAGAGGATATATTTATACCATGACAAAACATTATATTGTGTTATTTAATACGTCATTATTTTGGGCATTTTATATTTTTTACAGCGGCTTTAATTTGTATTGTTAACAGGCAAATTAATAGCGCTTCTAAAGGTGTCTTCAAATTTTAAGGAGCTTTAAACATAATTAAGGCCGATTTTAATGTGTCTATTTGAGTGTGCATATAATATGACTATATAATCAAGAGGTGTTTCCCGGGTTGTAATTCTAAATGAAAAAAATAGAGGTTATAAAGAAACTAATAGCGCTTCTGAAGGTTATTTCAAATTGCAAGAAGCTTTAAATATATTTTACGACAAGCTTTAGATTTTAGAGTACAATTATTGAATATGTCTATGGGATCAAGAGTTGTCTCTAGACAACGAGCTCTAGATTTTAGTGTACATATATTATGTCTATAAAATCAAGACTTATCTCTAGAGTTGATATTCTTTTTTAAACAAAAGGTTGTATAAGTAATGCATACATTTTAAGAAACTTTAAACATATTTAAGGACGAGCTCTAGATTTTAGTGTACTTATAATATGTCTATAAAATCTAGAGTAGTATCTACGCAACAAGCTCTAGGTGTTAGTGTACATACAATAAGTCTATAAAATTGCTGTCTCTAGGGTTGTTATTTTTTTAAAGCAAAATCTTGTATAGGTAATAGATACAGTTTAAGAAAATTTAAATATACTTAAGGACGAGCACTAGATTTTAGTGTACATATAATAAGTCTATAAAATCAAGAGTTGTTTCTAGGGTTGTTATATTTTTAAGCAAAAACTTGTATATGTAATAGATACAGTTTCAGAAAATGTAAATATACTTAAGGGCGGGCTCTAGATTTTAGTGAATATATAATATGTCTAAAAAGACGAGCTCTAGATTTTAGTGTACATATAATATGTCTATAAAGACGAGCTCTAGATTTTAGTGTACATATAATATGTCTATAAAATCAATAGTTGTCTCCAGGGTTGTTATATTTTTAAGCAAAAACTTGTATATGTAATAGATACAGTTTCAGAAAATTTAAATATACTTAAGGGCGGGCTCTAGATTTTAGTGTACATGTATAT
>JAGFPH010000371.1:436875-447317 GCA_018207615.1 Philaenus spumarius
TGTTTACAATTCTTTACGAAGCGGAAATCTGAGAGGTTGATCTCAATCAGAAATTGAGGGAATGTGTATAAAATGCTGGGCCCTACGAGCTGTTACAGGACAGTTTCAGAATCTGCGATCTTGGTAATTGAGGCAGTATTCGTATTGATATGTTGGCGGAAGAGAAGACAGATTACTAAGTGCCGGTAGGTGGGCACATAGGCTAATAGTACAGATAGAGTCCTGGGTCAATCGTGGATTTGTAGAAGTAAATGTTTGCATTAGATCATACTTACATATTAAGTTGGTTGAAAGCGTGTTTGGAGACTCCACCATAGAAAACGTTAAACACACTATTTTTCGAATGTTCAAAATGGTCTGTAGAGAGACATTTACTTGAGTCAGAGGTAGAACCCATAAAGGCTCACCGGGGTTATGCTGCTGGGCAAGAAACAATGGATGAAATTGTAAATCTTTACTGAAACATTGATCAGACAAAAGAAGTCGGAAGATGAATTACTAATGTCCCAATAAACGCAGCCTAACATAGTAGACAGGTCTTAAGATGGCGAAAAGTGGCTCCATGCTGAAGTAATGTTGGAAATGTGGTTCCGGCGTGGGTTTAAGCCTGGGATAAAGAGGTCAGGGTTTAATGGGTAAACCTGGAGTCCCACACATCGGGAGACTTATCTCCTGATTGATGGTGCCTAATGCCTCATCTCCTCTACATACAAAAATAATAACATATTAGAACATTAATTGTATACTGTCGGTATTAAATATTTTTAAATCTAACATAGGCTACTTATGCATGAGTTAAGAAGAGAAAACCACCCACTCGCAAACATGTAATTTATAAAACTCGTTTTTAAGAAATTAAATTGTTTTGATTACTATCACTCTCCATAGCGTCTAGGCATATTTTTTTTAAATATAAACTTATCAAACATTTAATATTTCAATTGCTAAAGAGAAGTTGTTAATAGTTAGAATAAGCTAGAAAAAAATGACTGCACGTCATACAAATGTATTTTGTTTTGAGACCAGTTAATAAAATTTAATGTAAAAATAGTATGGATATTTTTATCTTATAGATATTTGTTTTCTTGGATTTTTAGCATAGTGGTTCAGTATTAAATTGGATTTAAAAAAAATAGCGTACAGTATATTAAATTAAGATTAGTATTTATTTATTTATTTAGTTAATCTCTTTTATGGTTCTTAGGATTAAAATAATAACTGAAATTCTGTTATCAAGGGTATATCCTTCCCACTTGAACTTTGCTTACTTAACACTTAGTATTGCTTTATGTTTTCTTCAAGGCTACAAATAGAACAAATAAACTAAATAATTATATGAACTTTCAAAACTAAACCTGATTTATCTAAATAATACATTTTTACAATATTTGTGCCAACATGACTTTTACTTTTGTGAAAAAAACTTTATGCTTTATTTAATAGAAATATGCGTTGGACAGTAAACAATTAATGCAACTTACAAAACTGAACCCATAAAAAACATACAGCTTTTCGAAACAAGTACTGCACTGTGGAATCCAATGAGGCTGAGTTTAATCGATCACGGCTAATTAACTGACCCGATCAGTTGCTACATTTTCAGAACATTTAAGTCCAATTCAGAATTGTACCAACGCGTTTAAGCGAACGAAATTGTATTCGCCACCCACTTGTATGAACTGAAAGTAGAAAAACTCCCTACGACTGAAACTAGTAAGCAAATATAAAAACCACAGGAGGTCTGCAACGACAACTGCTATGCGTGTGTAAAAAGAAATATATATATTTTTTATTTTATTTGATAGTTAACGAAATGGAAAACGCAAGTTTGTATCAAGTTTCTGAAAGCAATATTTAATACAACAAAATAAAAATGAACTGGACGTGTGTTGCACACACTAAGATTAATTTGTTTAATACAAAACCATAAATGAGTTAGTACACACGATGTTCTATGAGATTTAGTTAGTAATTGCGTAATCTACATTGTTTAATCCCTCCTTGCGTTCTAAGCGGTTATACTTTATTCAAATATTTATTGCAAAACGTAATTAATAGGCTGTTACAAGTACAAAACTTATTTATATAGATCTTGTGTTGCTATTACGAGAAAGAGACACAGATAGAAAATTATAATAATTACAAAAACACGAGTTAGACGTATTACCTCCTCTATTTATACAATGTGATTTATATAGGTGTGCCAGCTGTTTCTCTTGAAATCTGTGAGAGCTACTACAAAAAGTTAAAGAGTAACTCCCCTGGATTTATAGTTCTGTTTAATTTGGTGACTTTGAAATTTTTATCTTACCTGCGATTTTCCAATATTTCGGCCAAATTTCAAATTTCTTAAAGAACACACTACATTTTATGATTATTTTAGATTTAATAAGTTATTTTAAGACTTTGTTGTTCTTGGTTTTTTTTTTCTTTACGACTAACCGTTTAAAAGTTAGAGGTGTGTAAAGTTTTTAAAACACCCTATTGAGCGGAAGATATTTTGGTATAGAAACGTTTTGAAATAATGAAAACGCTCTTAACACTAATAAATAATTTTTTAGACAAGCAAATAACTTTTAAAATCAACAATTAAATTTTTTGATAATTTTTTAAAACTATAATTCAACTATTGATTGCCGTTGTTAAGAAACTGATGTTTAACGAAAGCCCTCTGTTTATTAGGCTACAAGTTCTCTTTTTAAAGTACAGTTTTTAATGTTTATATATTCCAAAATGGCGGCAAACTTTAGAATAGTTTATAAAACACCCTTATGTTTTATGATGATTTTGGATTTTAATGAATTCTGGATTGTGAACCAGCTGATATTAAACATATGTTATCAACTTCATTTTTCAAGTGTGGCAAATTTTTAATTTTCTCACTTAATTCCTCGGCAATATGGCTTAAAAATTAACAAAAACGGTTTCTTACAATATATAAGTAGTGATATAACTGCTCACTTATATCAATCAGCCTGTATATACAAATTTATGTTTTGCTTCTTCGTCGTAATACCAGAGTGTTTAGACTTCACAATTAATTACTACAGTCTAAGGGGTTGAAATAGGGCTACTGCCCCTATACAATAAATATAAATTGGACTAACTTCCTACTAGCTATAAAGCTAAATTTGTGTCATATACTTCTGAAGTGACGTAAAACAACATTCGAAACTCTACTACTTAAGTCAAGATAATTAAATTGGATGGCTACCATTAAAGTTAAATAATAATTAAATGGGATAGCTACACAAAATAAATTACATACATATTATACACCCATATGTTCAAAACACGCTCTCCTCCTGCCCTAATCACATAAATCTTACTTTAACTACAAGTCACTTAAAAATTAATATTTCAATACATTCACTAAATTGTGTTTGTTAATTTAAGATGAGTATATATTTATATACTAAAATCAAGCAATAGTGAAACAAGGCAGGGTCGAAACTAGTGTTATATAATCGTCCAAGTAAATATGTACTCGTTTTCTGTATATCGTTAAATATTTACAAAACCCTTAGTTACAATTATTTGTAGGTCATTTTTGCTAAGTTAGTCTATAAACATAAATAATATAAGCTAAATAAATGACAGTGTGCGTTCACACAAATAAATCTTTCACAATGTACACAATGCTGCGCTTTAAACTGAACTGCGAGTGGTAAAATCAATTATGGCGATAATGAGGGATGTAATCCGAGGGGTTAAATCAATACCTGAACTAACCTAGCATGAAACAATTGAAATGTTTGCTGTATTATCGGAAGCCGTTTCGATCACAGCCTTATCCACCCGCTTGTTTGCTCTCCACTACGATCGCTGCAATACTTGTACATTTATAACGAGATATTTTTGTAATCATAAGTCAGCCTGTAGTAGCGGATCGATAATTAATCAATAGGTGCTGAATAATTTAAGAAAGTGGTGAAAGAACTGGCGTGCTCAAGGGGCGAGTTAGAAGACCGTGCATATTAATACAAAGCGCGACTTGACACTGGAGCACATAGTAATTGAAGGAAAACTCAACGGGAATGCCGATTATGCAGATTACACACGGCCAACATGTACCAGGTCCCGAGTATATACTCAAAGTTTAGTAAGCATCTTATTTACCGAATAAACAGACAAATGTTATGACTTGACACTAGAGCACATAGTAATTAAAGGAAAACTCAACGGGAATGTCGATTATGCAGATTACACACGGCCGACATGTACCAGGTCCCGAGTATATACTCAAAGTTTAGTAAGCATTTTACTTACCGAATAAACAGACAAATGTAATGACTTGACACTGGAGCACATAATTGAAGGAAAACTCAACGGGAATGCCAGTAGAGTCTGGGATGATATAGCGTAAAATGGAGTGGGGGAAGGTCATTGACCTCGGGCCACGCCCCCTTTTTTTGGGTGTTTTTTTGGGTCTTTTTGGTTAATAACCCAAGCCATGCCCCCTTTTTTTGTGGTCCTTACCTAACCTAACATTTTTGGATTTTGGGGTTTTTTTTTTTTTTTGGGGGGTCCTAACCTAATCTAACATTTTTGGATTTTGGGTTTTTTTTTTTGGGGTCCTAACCTATTTTAGCATTTTTGGATTTTTGAAGATTTTTGATTTTTGGAAATTTTGGGAATTTTGGGGAATTTTGGATTTTTAAAGATTTTGGGGAATTTTGAGCAGCCATCTTTTTTTTGGCAGCCATCTTGTTTTGTAATAATTAATATTTAATTTAATTTAATTTTTTGCTTTGAAAAAAGTTTGGGTGTCGCCGAGAGTCGAACCGGGTATCACCATGACCCGAGTCCGCAGCGCTAGCGGTTAAGCTAGGCCGACTCTGTTGAGAATGTACTGTTTTGTGAAGTATATAAGTTTACCATCCGTCAGCAACCTCTGTGTGAAATACATGGTGTTATAGTGTCGTTGGGATATAGTATAAATTGTATTATAACAACCCAAACATTACCGATCGTTCCCGAATCCGACCGAAGGTCACTTAGAAGAAATTATTAGTTTTAAATTGTTATAGTGATGTCGGGATTTAGTATAAAGTGCATTATATAAAACCGAACACTACCGAATGCCCCCGAGTAAACCCGAATCGGACTTAGTCAAAATAAAGACTAGCAAACCGGTATTTTCCGAACGTAAGGCTCTGCCGCAACCCCCGAAATTCGTACTTACGCGAAATAAAGCTTAGACTAACCATAGGCGTTGCCGCAACCCCTTGTAATATATTTCTACCGGTCTTACTTGAACCAAAACGACGGACTTGTCCGAGCTTAGGCTTCGCTGTACCCCGAATTATTTTTATAAAATGTGTTATAACGTATGGAAATCCGAGATAACCCGAACGTAAGGTTCTGCCCGAGTTCAATCGAAGGGCACTTAGCCGAAATAAAACTTTGGCTAAAATTAGGCTCTCCCGCAACCTCCGAAATTCGTACTTAGGCGAAATAAAGCTTAGACTAACCGTAGGCGCCCCCGCACCCCGTGCGTATGATTTAAACTATTTCTGTAGGTCTTACCACGAACCAAAACGCCGGACTTGACCGAGCTTAGGCTTCGCTGTACCCCCGAATTATTTTTACGAATGTGTTTTAATGTATGGAAAACCGAGAAAACCCGATCGTAAGGTTCTGTCCAAATTCAACCGAAGGGCACTTAGCCGAAATAAAATTTTGGCCAACCTTAGGCTCTGCCGCATCCTTGCAAACCGCACTTAGGCTAACCATAGGCGCTCCCGCACCCCGTGCGTATGATATACACTGTTTCTAACAGTCTTACCCGAACCAAAACGCCGGACTTGACCGAACTTAGGCTTCGCTGTACCCCGAATTATTTTTATAAAATGTGTTATATTGTACGGAAAACCGAGCTAACCCAAACGTAAGGCTCAGCCCGAGTCCAATCCGAACTTAGTAAAAATTAAAATTTTGGCCATTCTTAGGCTCGGCCGTAACCCATGCGTATGATATACGTAATTACATACCTGACCAAAATGTAACGTAATGTTTCTAAAAAGTAAAAATAGTTGTATTCTATCTACCTCAACCCCGGGGTCACCCCTCCCCCAAATTTTGCAACAAAATTTCGAAAAAACGGAAATGTTAATGTTTTTAACGGAGGCTTAAGTGCAAACGAATTCCAAAATATATTTCGTACACGCAAGCAGCTATTCAGCACCGTCGTGATTAGAGCTATTTCCCCGCAACGGAATTTCTCCACAATGGTTATTAATATAAAATTCGCTCAACTCAACGTAAGGCTCTGCCGCATCCCATGCTTATGATATAACTGTTTCTACCGGACTTTTCGTAACATAAGGCTCTGCCGCAGCTCTTACAAACCGTAACTAAACCGAAATAAAACTTTAGCTAACCTAAGGCTCTACCGCACCCTTGTGTATAATATACGTAATTACATAACCAAACGTAACCGAATCCGCCTGTATTACTTAACGTTAAAACTTTCTCTATCTAAAATTTGTTTCAATATAAAGTCTCCATATGTTTGTCGGTAGACACGGTAGCTTAGTAATACAATCACGGCTTTAGCTTTTACATTAAAATTATCAATAATTACTCTAGGTTGTGTACCGTTTATTCGATTAGTTATTAATAAAATGTCTCTGTTTTATAACGCGTTTCTTTTTACTCGATACTTTACCACTTCTACGACCTTAGACTATGCCGCACCCTTGATTTACATCAAAACTTTCGATAATAATTTTATTTTCTAAATCATTTACTAGCACGATTATACTTAACGACTTTCCCCGAATTTTGTTGAACCAGCATTCTGGACTTGCTAACTGACTAACATTTCTGTACATTGTTATAAAATCGACACCCCAGCTATATGCTGACCAGACATTCCAATAGTTAGCAAATGTAATGTAAATCTTTTACAAATTTGGTGGCCCAGACCTATCCGATCTTTTCCGAACTAAAAACTTAGGCTTCTCTGTACTCGTGACTGTTTATACTGTACAAGCCCCGCATAGATTGTACTTTGAGGTTATGTTACAACTTCAATTATTATTATAATTACTTGCCCGAACGTAAGGCTCTCCCGAGTCCAGCCGAACAACACTTAGCCGAACTAAAAATTTGGCTAACCTAACCTTAGGCTCTGCCACACCCTTGTGTATGATATACGTAATTACATAACCAAACTTAAGATGTAGACTTACACATTCCAAACGAATCAGCAAAAATTTATGTTAACACGTGTAAGAATGCCGAGTCGGCAGAATTGTATCCGTTGTACTGTCTAATGAATTCGCTGATTCTCTACCAGAACGCGCTACCGTCGGACGGGTTGATATTTCTAAAACTCTCTACCAGAATGCGCTGGCGTCAAAACCTTGTAAGAAATAAATTACATTTAAATTCTGTTTTTTTTTTATTATTTCCCCATATTTACCATGGCTGCTATTAATTGCTAGTTTTCAATACACAATGTTGTGCAATAGCCTCTAACACCATTGTACTAAAATCTCGTTACACAGCGTTAACCCAGGAGTCAAGGCGGTCACTGACCCCTAGACATGTACAAAATCGTGTCACTTTTCCAAACAGTTTTTTTTTTTTTTAAATTAAAATGGTAAAGAAATGGTTATAGGAATGACTCATTAAAACAACTTTGTTACACAAATACAGTTTATTATTAATAATTCCCTCTCATTACAACACTAAAGTATTTACAGTAATAACGGCTATTAGAATACAATATACATTGGATATAAATAAAAATACAATGTTTTGGCCATTCGCCCTGCCAATAATTTCGGTGTTTACAGTCCGTGTTGTTCTTTTAACTTACGAAGAGAATCGTAATAATATTTAGCACTTTTTAAGGCACACTTACTGTCGTATTGAAAGTGCTGAGGTAATATACAATTAACCTCTGTACAGTGCGAGTATCTTTCCATCTCTGGTAATTCTTCCACGTGTGGCAGAAGCTTTCTCAAAAACTGAGCTTTTTCCAATCCTTTTGTGAAAATTATGGAAATCGGTTTGCAAAGCGTGCGTATCACGTCTTCGTCGTAAGGAACGTCACCTTCTTCCCAGCCGATATGATGATAGTTTTTTTGTAACCAAAGGGCTGTCCTCCGAGCGCCACTATTCAGTTGATCAAATGTATAAGGCGGTTTGAAAACAACGACACTGGAGAAATGCTCACCGACTATAGCAAACTCTTTGACTATAAACTTATAGTTGTTATCGTGGTAACCGTGAAACTCAACCACTGCCTGCATGTTTTTTGAACAACTTCACCTCTTCGTACAATCTGTCCACTTCGGGGAGTGTGCTGGAAACGAGTTCGTCTGTGGAAAGGCATTTAATGATGTACTCGCGCAAATCCTCCTCGTAATAAAATAATTCTTTAATACGAATGTTTATCAGAGGTATGGCGTCTTTAAACAGCCCCCGCTCCGACAAGTTCAAGTTTAAAAAATGCTGACCGTCATTGAATGTAACATAACGTTTTCCAAACACCGTTGCTACTCGAATATTCCCAACACTTAGAGTAAAACCGTGAGTAGCCTTTCCTTCAAGAGTAGAAGTTATGTCCAAAAGTAATATTTCGTTAAACACTTCGTCTGTAAAGAAAACAAATACGAAAGATCTTTACCTAAATTTCCGAACCTCATTTGAGCGCTCCAAGTCGCCTAACATTAATTGATTTTGTACATGATTATGCAGTTATTTTCTCGTTCTGAATATATTTACTTAAAGAGGGCCAAAACGTTCAGTCGCGTAGTTTTTAATAAGTGTGTGATCAACTGGAATTCATACTGCACACATAAAAGTACGTATACACACGAACCCATAACAATTCTAAGAGATTTTACACAAATTAACAGACAGCATTGTACCAGTGCAACATTTTCCAACAACTGACTAGTGTTGTCAAGTCGAACGGTAAATATTATGGTAGAAAATGTACAGAATGTGGAATAGCGGTTGGTTTTGACTCTTTACATTTGTACTACGATTAGTAGACACATGTGTCGAATCTCTTTTATCTGTACTTAACAGAGAACTCCACCCATGCTCGCTTCGCTCACCGTGGTTTTGACTCTTTACATTTGTATTACGATTAGTAGACACCTGTGTCGAATCTCTTTTATCTGTACTTAACAGAGAACTCCACCCATGCTCGCTTCGCTCACCGACGCAGCTATCGCAGTGTCTTTATTGGCGGTCAATAGACGTTCACTGGCGTATTTTAAATTTATTCTTTTAACGATCGGCTTTGAGCTCTGACTCTACAATCATCAACCTCTACGGTCTACAAATTACCACTACAGGGGTCTCACGCAACTAGTTTGTCTTATCTATATAGCCAATTTGACCAAAAGCATGTTCTCGTGCTTTTTCAAAACTTTAACGGGGTTTCATATCCATAGTACTGTGCACGGTATTATTGTACGACTTTACTATATTCGGTAATAGATCGACCAACTCGTATCTGCCGCGGGGCGTAAATTCACGCAACATTTGATTTTTAAAGCACGATCCAATCTTTCCACTATGACCGGTCTAATTGTCGCAAATGTACGGCATCTTCGTACCCTACACCATTGGACATACCTACAATACGTTTACTATTAACATTAAACAACCCACCTGCCTGTAAATTATTTAAAATATAATTCAATGTAACGACATCTGTCGTTTTAATAGGGACACTGACATTACCAACTCTTTTACCGTGGAAATTACAAGTCCCCACGACGTCGATACTTATTACTCTCTTGACCACATAATACTTGTTAACAATGTCACAAACAACATTAAAAATAGAGTTTCAGCCTGCATCAAGCTCCCTCATTGTTTTTAACGAGAAAGTTAGCTACAGCGTATTTTAACATTAAACGCATCCCCAACCAGCTTTGGTGGTCCGATTTCGTATAAACGACGTTTACCAAACAAAAACAACCATCAAGTTTAACGGGTATTAAAGACTCTAGATATTCCTTTAGTTACTGCATCGGATCGATCAGTCGGACTACCTACCCCGCTTATTGGATTACCTTTGGCATTGTAAAGTTAGACTACTTTTCTCTAAAGTTTCCAGGTTGACAGCATCGTTACCAGAAATAGGATTGCCTAGATTATGTAATAGCTTTCACTTTATGTCGTAGTCCCCATGTTGGTCGGGAGCAAAACATATTTTCCACCAATACAAGAAACAAAGATGCACCAGAAATGCAATGGAGGGCCGTACAACATTATGAGCAACGAAAACATATACATCTCACTAGAAGACGGTCCAATCAACAAAACGAACAGAGGACACATCCATTAAATTAAAAATAATAAACCCAAAATCAATTTCTAGTAGAATAATACAATTACACTAACAGAACGATCCATTCCTACAGTAATGAGAGCGGAAGAGAGTGCCCAGGGGCCAACGAAAACACGAA
>JAGFPH010000371.1:463903-482148 GCA_018207615.1 Philaenus spumarius
CCGCAAGGACGAGGTGCCAACTAGCAAAGCGAGTTTTCCGCTGCGAGTGGAACAAAGCTGGAGGCTTAGATGCAAACAAATACTACTGATATATTTCGTACACACAGGCAGATATTCAGCGCCTTCGTGAGTAGACCATTTTCTCAAATAATTGATTAAAACCCCAAAACATATAAACTCAATTCTTGAAATTCACTCAACTCACGTCAGCAGTTCAGCTGCGTGGTTGAATTATTACTTTCGCAACATTCTACCTTTGGCAATAGAATTTCGATCTTGTGTTCAGAATCTGTCTAACTTTGTAATACTCGCCCATTCACATTTTTATAAACCTTTCATTGTTATTCGTTATCTTAAGTTGATTTAAGATATAATTACTGTAAACAGTAGTCTGTAATTTAAGTACTTTTAAGTTATCTTTGCAACCTCGGGTCAATCAAAATGACAGGGACAAGTTCCGTTATCCGCTTCTACCTGGATTTTTGAAGTAGATCCTTGACGTGGTCACTTATGATTGGCCGATCTGCTTGATAAATATGGTTCTGTTTTGTTTAATAAAAACATTCTTGTCAGTATTTGTTTAGATTTTTACTTTCTCACTATACTATAAGTAAAGAAAAACTATAGTGATCGTAAAAAAATCGATGTTGAGATTTTTGTAGAAATATCCGTTTTGGAACCCCCTGAGTCCAAAAAAGTGTTTTTTACAAAATGTCTGTCTGTTTGTCTTTTATGTCTGTCTGTAAGTATACAAAGCTAGAGAGAAAACTATTCAATCGTTTTCGAACAAATTTGCACCAAACATGTCAATTAGGCCTGTATAGGTGCACGAAAACAGGTTGAAATTTGTTTGCCAAAAAACCCCAAAAAATCTGTTATTATTTAAAAAAACGATTTTGATCAAATTTGGCTTATTTGTAGCCTTTAATGTACCCTACCATATGCAAAAACCCGTATTTTTCTAAAAACTATCGCTTAGCTAATAATACTTTAATACAATTATGAAATCACAGTGAATCTGTTTAACACGTTCACTGCTAGGCAAATTTCGTATTTCCTATGCTAAGACCTGACCTTTTATTTTTTATATTTATAGCCTAAATGAGTAGACATTACTTTATGTTTTATTTTTGAACCTTTCTACGTAATAATCACTAATATTTTAAAGCGGACACACATAGGCTTTAAACTGGCGTGCGAAGCACCCAACGCTCAGTGTATTGAAAATACTCCCAATACGGGGGTTGACGTGCAATGCACTATGCATCGGCCACTTCTCATAGTGTTCAGTGTCAAGCTCACATGTGCGTCCTTAATAGTGAAAGTGTTAATAATTTAATATGTTTGTGAGAAAGTATGTGCCAGTTTCTGGTTCCGTTTGTTAGATTTAGAACCCTCCTGTGATGGTAAGTTGGTTATCGTAATGTACATCAGTGAACTGTAACAACTTTTATAAGTAAATATTGAGCTTGACTTGTGAGAAGATACATTGATAGAATAAAACTTACACACAGAACCTCACTAGTAATATGTTTATTATCTGTTACGTGTTTCAACGACAAAGTCGCCATCTTCAGTGAATGAGTTACAGTTTGATTACTGTAGCTCGTGCATCACTGATGATGGCGATTTTGTCGTTGAAACGCGTTTGAGTTAATGAACGTATTAGTTGTGCGATTCTGTGTTCAAGTTTTGTTCCATTAATTAGAATCAATCAAAATGTTTAACAGTTTATTTGTGTAGTGTTATTTACCGAATTTGTAGTTTGGGCTTCAGTGTTTCAAATTATTTAACGTGCGGCATCTACATTGTCGCAGAAACTTTCGGTATTTGCACAATTTATTCGCAGCAAGAGTTTAATGAAGCGTATTTTTCAAACATGTTAGATTTTAAAACTTTAATGTGCGTTTAATTTTAAACTGTGTTTGTGTGTTAGTGAATTTAGTTTGTGCGACCATTATATTTAAACATAAGGCACAAAATGTATTATATTTGTATAAGAATTTCATACTCCACATGTTATCTTCGTCGACTTGGCTCAACGGCAAGCATTATGTGATTCGTAATCTAAAGGTTACAAGTTCGATCCCAACCTTTTACGAACTTAAACAATGAATTACTAGTGGACCCAGCAATGCATCGCTATTGCTTGATTTAATCTAAAGGGTAATAAAGTTATTCATAACAAACCTTTAACACCAGCTGATGGCATGTGTTGATATTTTTTATTTTGACTTAATTCCGCATATATGGTCAATATGTAAACAAATCCTATCTGGTATGAGGATAACATGGCAACTTTGAGGGCCATTGGGGCGAAGCCCTTCATACGTTGAGCTCAATTTAAGGGACACACAACTTCAGAGTGAGCTCTTTAAAATGACACCAAAAACGTCAAAATCGGTAAAAAAAACTCTAAGAAGTTCTTACTCACAAGATAACCCCTAGCAAATTAATTATGCATAGATTGTATACCAAATTTCGACGAAATCCTTAGAACCGTTTACGAAAAAAATATTTACACATATACAATTTCCGGAAATTTTCACTAAGTAAAACAGACTTCTTGGATAAAAAAAACCTTGTACCAAAAGATATAACCGACCATTTGTTCAAATACATTACGTACTTTTTACAAGCAATTCTTGGAGGAAAATAAATGTAAAACATGAAAGCTACGTAAATGTATAAAATAATGATCTACTGTATTGCGAAGCTTGTGGAACAATGTTACAAATCAGAAATGTCCAGTCCATAGCCAATAAATGGGTTCAATGTACTGCGTAGTGCATGCAGAATGTCCCCAACAGAGATCGTATTGTGTCAAGCAATTCATTACAAGCTATTGCTATTTCTATCGCTCGTCTGTTATTTACCCCTTATCCAAGTATAATCGAAACATTATTTCATAATATGTTTTATAGTTCACATCTCGTTCCTTTTATTAAAAAACATTAGTGCAGGTTTACAATAGTAGCAAAGCGGGAGTACCCTCGCACGCACGCACCCTCACACTCACGCCCTTCCTTCCAATCCTATGAGTCACTTAGTATACTTCCGGCCATCAAACATTAATTTTTATTTTATTTTAAAATTAACCATAAATATAGATTCAACGCAAAATTTCATGAAAAATTATACTAAAGAATTTAAAAATACTTAAGGGGCTCCGGATCGCCCTATCTAGGTAATGTTAAAAATACAATATGTAAGGAACATTTTCTCAGAAACAACTTAATCAAAATTAGTAAAATTTTATCAGTGTGTTAGTACTACTTAAATACAAAATTTAACATGAGGGTTTAGCAAAACAAGCATTTGAATACATTTTATCATTATTTTTATAAAATAATAGAATTTTGACCGGTTTTTGCCATATTTCTCAGTCATAACTTAGAAATGATCACTTATATTACAAAATGCTCTCTTTAAAACCTGTAGTACACTCCACTAAACAACCCGTGAAAATTTCAGATCATTATGTTAGATTTTGGTAAAATGTTCCTTTTGTGAATAAAATATACGATTTCCGGAAAACATGTTTAAAATTTTCTTACATATTATTTAATACATACCAGCCACCATATGCAGGGTTGTCGAATATCATCGAGTATAATCAGGTTAGGCACTACAGACAAAGCTAAATATCCCTACCAAAATAAAAATTCCCACCATAAGCGGCAATTTTTATTATTTTCAAATTTGATGAATCAAATCAAACTATTAGGAATATGATACAAAATTTGTCTTATTCTCATGTGACATACGAACCAAAAAACGTATTTTTACCACTTAGAGTTGAGATGTAATAATAAATTTAGGCTTGTTTTAAAGCTAAATAGAAAGGCAATAAAAAACAAAAAAAATTCAGAAATAAAATTTTAGGTGCTCCCTTAACAAGTTAAAACAAAATTACAAATAGAATACAAAAAATTATATTTTGATTGGTCAACTATAGCAGAAGACGGAGCAGTGTGCTTGTGTGTGAGTGAACCTACCTGGCCTTCATCGGTGCTCCCGCTTTGCTAACTGCTATGATTAAAACAAGTTTCGGGAAAATGTGTTTTTCTAAGACTAACTTGATCTCAATAAATTTAAACGCCAGACTTCTGAAAAAATATCCTGCTGACCAACATGTAATTAATCGAATCTATCGTCATACTAATCGATATTTTTACCTTGACACACTTACAAACAAACAATGTTTTACAGGCGATTATAACCACCCAGGTTTTTCGCCTTTAAACCAAAAAAAAAATACAAACAATGTTTGCAAACAGTTTGTTGTTTCTTGTTTTTCTACATTGTAAACTGTTCCGAAACAAATGTTTGTCATTGTTTTGTGTCCACACTAGCTAGGCAGTGTTTCTCGAGATGTTGGCTGAAGAAGACGTTCTCTTCTAGCTTGTGCTAGTTTATATTGTAATTCTGCACAACGAGGTTAGCTTACCGAGGAGAAGGCGATAGTGGACTCGCACATTTCTTGAAGAAGGTCCATGTTACGTATGACCACTTAACAGAGAAAGCGGAAATGCATCGTGGATGCATAAAGTGCATAACTTTTTTTAAACCTCTAAAAATGAATGAAAATCCGCGAAAATCGGTACTAGGAGGTTTTTGGGGTCGCTGATCTCATTTCTGACCATGCGAAATGCCCCCAATGCGCCTTGGGGGAGAGGCTTTGGGGGGCGATGGTGGAAAATGTGTAAAGTTGTGACGGAGACTTGAAAATTTTCTCTCGGGAGTTTTTGGGGGCGCTGATTTCAATACTGGCCATGCGAAAGGCCCCTGGTGCACCGTGGGGGCGATGGAGGGGAGGAAATTTGTGAAGTTGAGAAATAGAATTGAAAAATTCCTCTCGGATTTTTTTTAGGGCGCTGAATTCAATTCTGACTAGTTGAAAATCAATTGGTTGCCCAAAATTCAGTGTTTAAATATTTGAAAATATCGTGAACTTTCATAATTGGTGTCTATGTTATAAAGGAACTGATATTACTGTATTTTATTAACAGTTCAATAAATAACCGACTACTTTTGATTAACAATGTGGATATTTATTTAACAAGATATCAAAATTATTTCTTTTAAATACAAGTTTCTCCTATGAGAAATAAAATTCTCCTTTCAAAAAATATTATGCACATCGCCATCCCCCCCCCCCTCCCGGTTCGCAAACATTTTGAAAACATCCGGCAAACACGAAACACGAAAACAACTGGCAAACTGTTTGCAAACAATATTGCCGCAAACATGTTTGTAAATGTGGACTAGGCTTAAGGTTGTGTAAAAAAGTAAAATTTGCAGAATGGCCTCATGCATGTATTTTAATAGTACAAAAATAACGTTTGCTTCCGGTTGTTCGATTTTTTTGGCTAACGAACTCTTCCGAGCACTTTTTAAACCATCGTGTATACTCGTGTTTACCAAATTTGTACAGAATCGGATGGAAAGTGTGGCCGTTATAGTGCCAACAAACATATATATAACGCGTGTTCTGGAGACATCTAACGGTTCATTCACTATTCCCGACTTTAGGTCTTACCATAAGAGTCACTGCAACAGTTTAGCTTTCCTATAGACATTTGCTAAAAATAAGAACATTCTTCTGCCTATAAATTTAATTTACAATTTCAAATTGTAAAAAAATATTGGAAAATATTTTTGAACGTACGAAATAGAATGTGCTGAAATACCAAAATGTTTCATAATTTAAAACATAATTTTAAGAAGAAGAATTAAACACTATTTTAGTTGACAACATTAAAACACGTAAAATAAAATTTAATATCAGATATTAAAGATAATCATTATATTAATAAATGAGCATCTTGTAACTTTTTTTAGTCTATACTAATATTACAAAGAGGTAAAATTAGTTTGTTTGTTTGTATGAAGGGGGTAATCTCTGAAACTACTGAACCGATTAAAACAATTGTTTTACTAATAAAAAGCTACACTATCCCTGAGTAACATGGACTATAAATCATTATGATAAAAACATATTTTATTTCAAAATTTGTAACATTAGTAGGAACTAATTCTTAGGTTAGGCCTAGACTAATGAACTAACACGTCATATTTCTTGAATGTATTTACATTCATTACCATAGCAAAAAATGAATAAAATAACAGACAAAACAGCTGTTTGCTGTAATATTTCCATAAACAGCTGATTTAAAATTTTGAAGCAATTATATTTCTTTTTCTAAGTTTTAGGTTAGGTTCTTATTAAAGTGTAGACCTGAACCATGCTGGTTCTTTTAACCTTTATTTTAACTGTTGTTATAAAATATAAGAAATAATTTGATTTGAACATTTAACGTTATTTACCATCTTAGCTTTGGGGTTATTATTAATCCTGCACCTTCATTGTAAAGAAAACATAACATGATTATGTGTATAGAAGGTTCCAATAGGGTTGGCGTGCGGTGCACGCAGAGGTTTCTCCTAGTCTTTAAATAAATGGAATAGTGTTCAATCGGTTCAGTAGTTCCAGAGATTACCCCCTACATACAAACAAACAAATTTTAGCTCTTTATTATGTTAGTACACATACCAATATGTTATGTTAGTACCAATATTGTTCTGTTTAACACGAACAAACTATACTCTACCGAACAATATGTAAAATATTACGTATTCATATATTATATTCATTAGCAATAATGTTTTACTCAACAATTTGTTGTCGTACTATAACAATAAACAATTTACACTAATACTATTTTATAACACTTAATTGCTGCTATAAAAGTGGACCTTATAAAGACATACAGATATTTTGGAGAAGTAATACAGTACATGTAAACCGACTCCATAAATCGTGTATATTATTTACATTCATAATTTTCTTTAAACATAAGTGTCCCAGATTGACGAAAGGAGGGGGATTTTAAAAGTAAATAGCAATGCTGTGAAATCTGCAGCAATTTGATTGGTGGGCACCAGTTGCGTAGCAACACCCAGCGTTCAGACCTGGGATGTTATTTTTTTATAACTTTAACTGGGGACTAGTCTTTCATTTGCTTAAACTCTAAACACCCAACAACGCTATCTCTTATTTACGGTATTTATTTTTACAGCTGGATTCTAGTTTCGATGTCTCTTTCTGACAATAATAACTTTAGCTATTTTACTTAATTCAAAGACCCATTTAAAATTTGGAAAACACATATTTTGTAAGTTGCAGTGTTATTATTTTGAGCTAATGTTGGAGGGCAATAAACATTGAATTTTTTAATTAAAGAAACCATAAATCAATCGTGTTTAGCTTCACTTAAGCAAAAATATCTGTAGTTTATAAAATGTATTGTTACCACACATAAAACATCATACTTTTAAAGTATATAAATCTCGTTTAATGTAATAAACCTTTACATTTTTTTAAAGAAATGTAATGAGTGAAATGTTTATATTTAAAAACGTATTCCTGATCATTTTCAGTCTTAATTTGAATTTCTCTTTATGACTTTTTTTAGCATTTCTGCCAGTTAGACAAATAATTCTTAACTTGGTATATAACAATATTTTTAATTAAAGGGATTGGCCCCTGATCGCTCCACTCACCTCCACCCACGGCGAACAAATGCAAACAACTTTATGTGTATTATATTTTCACTGGAATTACGATTTATTAGAACAGAGATTTTGTATTTTTTATACAGAAGAGCATGATATGTGTTTGCATTATGATATAGTAAGCTTTTTTCGTTGTTTGTGTTTACTATTACCTCACCCAAACAAATTATAGGTTATGAAGAATAATTACCATATTTTAAATTTGCCAATTTGGTTGCTATAGTAATAAATCAAAATGCCTTTAAGAATCATGTGTTGCTTCAATGTAGGCTTAAACTAAAATGGTGTTAAGCTTATGTTCCAAATTAACTGTTTTATTTTGTAATATATGACAACAGATTTTTGATTTATAATACAGGAAGCCTTAATCGTTTATATTCTGTTTGTGCTGGTTTTTTGTTGTTAAACACCTAACGTAAAGAAATTTGGTTGTGAAAAATAATTAAATGATTCTTTAAGCTGGTTGCTGTGGTAATTAATATAAATGCATTCGACAAACGTGTGCTGCTTCAATATAGGTCACACCTAGAATTGTGTAAGCTTTTGATTAAACTCAGTTGTGTCGTCTGTTATAGAGTTGGTAGTGAACACCTTATTTTTACCATTTTCAATCTTTAAAATAAATATTTTGCTAAATTCTTTCTTAGTGCATGTCTACATAGTGGTGAGATAAAGGTACGCTGAAAACGTTAAGGTTCTAGCTGTAATAGTTTTGGCTGTACGTGGATTACCAATCAGTCAGTCAGGACTACTTTTTTTACTTTCTCCACCCTATACTTAGTATATGGAGAAACTATTGTTTTCGCCCAAATTTTCGAATTTGAATTTTTAGTAGAATTATGTGTTTTGGTGCTCCCTGAACCCCAACAAAATGTTTAGTGGAATTATCTGTGTTGGTGCTCCCTGAACCCAAAAATATTTTTAGTGGAATTATTTGTTTTGGTGCTCCCTGAACCCAAAAAAGTGGTTTTTTGGTGATATCTGTCCGTGTGTCTGTAAGGATGTGTACAGAGCTGGAGACCATACCAACGGTCCGATTTTTATGAAATTTGGTATGTGTGTGTAGTTCTGGAATATCTCTGGGGGTTTTGAATTTTTTCAAATTTTTGATTTTAAATGGAATTTACACCCTAAAAATGAACAAAAACTAGAAAAATGTAAATTTTATCAAAATCGGCTCTAACGATTTTGATAAAATTTTGCTTATTTGTAGCCCTTAATGTACTCTACCATATGCAAAAAACCGCAACTTTCTAAATATTCTCGTTTAGGTAATAATAATAATAACTGATTTTTGGGGGGTTTGGCCAAAAAGGGGTTGTTTTTCAAAAATGTTCAAAACATTTTTTCGTGCATAATTGACATAGTTGGCGCAAATTTGTTCGAAATCGATCGAATAGTTTAAATAGTAATAATATAATATGGATGTGTGTTACATGCATCTAATATTTTCCATGGTAACATTTTCCTACTTTTGCAATTCTAAATAACCACCTCCTATGCTACTCTTGGGGAGGTATGAAGTTTCAACTGGGAGAAAGTATGTGGCAGTTATCTGGTACCGTTTATTTTATATACAAACAGATATCCAATTTTAAAACCATTTAAGTTACATCATTTAAACAAATACAATTTGATTGTTAAGGTAAGACGAGAATCAATTTTTAAAACTATTTTATTGCTTTTATTATTTCTTGTAAAAATGTACACAATATAGCCTAATAATAATATTAGTATTGGATTCACAACACAAATTCACTTTTCTTAACGTTTTCTTGGGATGGAGATTGTAGGGAACGGCAATGTTTACGATCAACAAGTATTAATTAATCGTTGAGGACAAAACGTCATCAACCCTTCCTTCTGCACCAATATTGTTAAATTTAAATAGAAGCCACAGGTCTAATTAATTTCCATGGGGTTGTTTGTCATAATTAAGAAATTTATCACGTTGACAATGATAAATAATAAATTACTAATACGGAGTGAGTGTCCGTTTCTATAAAGCTGTAAGACAATGTATTCCAAATGTTTTTATAAATACAAGACTAACATTTAATACATCAAGCTAATATATATACAGGGTGATAAAAAAGTTCCGCAACCACTTCAACATTTTAAACCTGTTACACGTATTAACTCCAAACTTTCTTGTAGTTATATTGTGGAAATTCTGCACCTTTTAGGCGTATGCATGAATTTTACGCTTACGCTTTTACGGGAGGAGGGTGGGGGTTAAAAGTCAAACATTTTAAATAGTAAACCTTATTGTGTGATACCTCATTTTAAAGCATTAGTTGGGACGAGAAAATTGGTGTAAAGGAAAAACCTCCCCGATATCCAAGAAGTTCAGATTTTGAAAACTTTCTCCGTATTGTATTCTACATACAATGCCACTCAGCATAATTAGGTAAACCTATATAAAGTCTGTCTTTTTTTAAGTAGTATTGTTTTGGATGACGTATTTCTGATGTGTATCAAATTCTGTGACGTTTCACTGGTGCTTACTTGTGTGTTTAATATTGCTTAGTCGTGTACTAGATCACGTTTGACGCACATTAAAAGTAAGCACTGATAAAAAATTATAATAACACTAGCTGACCCGTGCGAATATTTCTTAAGTTAGGAATAGGCCTACTTATCTGCTTATCTGGTTCATGTAATTAAGTAAATTACGTTTATTCATTCACGTTGGTTTAATTTGATTGATTTGTGTGATGGATTACACTTGCATATAGAATGTAAACACAACAGCTGTCATCTTAGTTAAACAGATTGTTAAGAGTCTTCTATACCTTGCGTAAAACAGCCAGGCCCCGATTTACCAATGGGCAGACTGGGCAATTGCCCAGGGCGGCAATTTCTGGAGGGCGGAAAATTTTTTAGTATTTCCAGAATATTGGTAAAAAAACAGGAACAACACAACAAACTTGATAACTTGCGTAGGCATTGTTAAAAACAATTTGGTTTTACACTTAAAAAAATAGAAATGCGCAAACTGGTACCTTTAAAATTATGTTCATGCATGTTTGCAGTTTGCACTAAATACGTAGTTATAAAAAATTAATCGTATTTAAAAAAGAATATAAGCCTACTATTTTTGTTTTATCATCAGTACACACAATATTTCAGGTTAATACCTACACGTTATTTTTACAACATTATATAGTATCAGCCCACTATTATTGGGGTAACCCAACAATACTATTAAGAAATCTCAAATATTCCAGTAATTTTTTGTGGGAGGAGGGCGGCTACAAAAGGTTTTGCCCAGGGTAAAGCTAACCCTAAATCGGGGCCTGAAAATAGCAAAAAAATGCACTTCGTACTAACGTGCTTCGCGACGCCGGTTTTTAACCTAAAAAGTTGTGAATCATCTTAAATTGTTCTTAAAGGCTTTGTGCTTTTGTCTTATATCTCATATAATTGAAAGAAATCGACGGCACCTCCTTTTAATCAACAGTTTAACTGAATAAAAATCGATGATTTTTAACGCATTTTTGGGAGTTTTAAGCAATAATTTCCATATTAACACGTAAAAAATATAAAGCCTTCTTTATAACTTAAAGTAGTTTCCCAGATTATTAATTTATAAATAGAATCCAAAACACGTTATTACGATTGCATATTTCAACGGTTTTGCGGCTTCAGTCAGACCTTTTGTTTTGAAATCATACTGTACACTCAGGAGTTTTCTTTAAGGTAAAGAAGAGCCTTAATAGATGGCGCTTCCTTTTAGGAACCATAACATGAAGTATAATATAAAAGTTTTTTAAATCTATTTTTGTAACGAAAACATGAATTTTAAGCTGTTTGTCTATGTTTCGTCAATAGCGGGGAACATATAAGCTTTAAAATTATAGTTGGATAATTAATTTTGATGTAAAATTAAGAGAGATATAGGGGGGAAAAGGATAGCGGGTAACTAATGTTAGTTATAGAAACGATTAGCAATAAAATTTTCTCAGACCACCCCAAATATGATTATTTAAAATGAATACAAGTTTGATAATTCTATTTTTGTAATTACAGTAACCCAATGCACATGTATTTAAATATTGAAACAATGTTGATGGTTAAGACAGATATATTGATGAACACGCTTATACACTCAACACTGGATAAACTATTACGACATTTAAATCCTACTACACTAAACATTTAATCTCGCAGTGTCATTAAATTAAATGACGCTCAAATAAATACACGGTTTAAAATTGTTAGGAAAAATATAAAACAACTAAAAGAAAAGCAATTTTACATATTCATCTTTAACATTTTGGACGCCATTTTGTTTTTTGACCCATACCAACAAAATCCCATCTGATGTATTTAATTCAATGTACTATTTATTTTGTATTAAAAGCTGATTAATAGTTAAGAAATTACAGTTAGTGGCACTCGAACACAAAAAAAACGTTGATTTCACGTTACAATAGATTGAATAATAATATATAGACTACCCAAAAAGACTGCTATATATTATCAAAAGAGTGTTTTTGATAACACCAGTTATTATATTTTTATAAAGTAATACAGTGAAAATTATTATCCTTCATCCGATTGTTTTGAAAGTTAAACCATCCGATAGGGAATCAAAAGGGCTAAAAAAAAGGTAACTTGACATTTTATTTAAATGTACGGTTATTGAGTAATTTATGTTTGAAATTTTCAAACAGTCGTCATTTTGAAACGAATTATTGGATATAATCGATTATTTTTCTTACGTCAGATCATTGTTAGGTGAAACCTTATACTAAGATTGAAGTCAATTTTCTAGCCTAGATATGAATTATCTTGTACAAAAAGCAAAATGGCGGCTAGACAGAAAACGGAGCATTTTGGACCCATGTTTATTGGAACTTTTCGACTTATTTTGATGTGTTGGATCACGCCCTGAATTCTTGGAACCCGTTTTCTGAACACCCTGTATACCAGGGAAGATTTTAATGAAACTTGACACCTGCTAAACTAAACCGAAATAGAGGTTCAAATTGTTTATCTTCTTAATACATTTTTGAAACTATGATCATAGATTTATAATTTCAGCTATATCATTTAATACTTTATATTGATACAGCTTTATTACTTTATATTAATTTAAGTTATTCTTGTTGGATATTTTACACGTAAATTCTGAAATTTTACACTCAAGTTTAAATGTGTTAAACTTAAAAAAACAAACAAGCTTAGTCAAGAAATTTCAGTTTTACTTGCACAATTACCGATTTTTTAAACAATTTTTAAAATATGTATTTCGTAACTAGTACCGAGTAGTTTATCACCAGGCCTCACTGTAAATACCAAAAACTTCTGTGGAACTATTTCAAATAATATCGAAACCCCACTGGTTCTTTGTAAAACATCAATATTTTGTCGGGCCACCGGTGGGAAGAGAAATGACATTCAACAGGCACTTTATTAGACCCGGCTGCCACATTACTGCGAACAGCAATTACATTAAACAATGACTTATTTGTTCCATGTAAATTTGTGATAGCGTTATCGATGTTTTAAGAATTACATTTCAAACCTAATAAACACATGTTTAGTGTATTGGAAGTTTAAAATAGTATTTTATGATTTCATTTGAAGGCTTTTCCTTATTGTCTTTAAGTACTTATTCCAAAACAGATTTAAAAAAAATCCGTTTACTGATTTGCTACTGACTCTTTAAAAAACTTTTGAATTCTCTTATTAAATGTATATTTCTGACTTTCAATGCTGAAGTACTTAAAATAAATATATTTTTCAAAATTATATTCAGTTTAGCCTATCTTAAAACAAAGACTATAAATGCTTCTTGTTTTTACAAAATATTGCTAATTTTCTAACTACCTTGTGTTCAAATTTTCATCTCAACCAGTTTCATGATTAGACGTTTAAATTACTTTAAAGGACTATTTTAATACTTAAAATTACGAATTTACTTTAGTTCTAAACATTAACTTAATTCAAATTACTGGTAAATGATAAAAAAAGCAATCGTAGGACAGTTCAGAAGTGTGAACTGTCACGAATATAAATCGGTGGTGATATTGGTTTGGTCAGAAATTTGATTAACATAATTTTAGGTTAGGCCTAAACTGAACCAACGCACGTTTCTTTAATGCATAAATACCATAGAAACCAAGTTAGCAAATTTAGATGTTTAAAAATAATAAACGATCATTTTGTCATTTCAGTATACAAATTTTCAACCTGAACTTTCGGTAGTACTATGCTGGTGAACCCCAAATTTGAAGTGAAAGGAAATTTGAATGTTTAGGTTGACTTGCAAAATTGTTACCTACTAAAACACAATTTAAACAATGCACAATATGCACACATTTAACTTTCCACTTAGTCAATTTAACTTTACTTATATACGTAGCACTAATAATGTTACAATCTTACAATAGTACAAGTTACAGCCAAGAAAGTCACAAAAATGTAAACAATGTACAACCTTCCACGAAGACTGAGAGCAACCCTTCATACTTGTAACTACAGATTATACTGCTGTTAAATCATTTTGGTGACGCGAATTCATAAGATTTTACCCATCCAAAAATCGCCCAACGCGCCTAAAGAAGTTTTACCTTAAAATAAATTCAATTCGGTTAACCAAACCAATAACTTAAATCTTTCAAAAAAATGTGCTGTTGTTGGACCCACGACAAGAACGAAGTTCATCACGCCTTTTCTTCAAATTCTAATGTTATTTAATATGGATATTTTAATTATAGATGATTAAAATTTGCGTGACTTGATAAAAAAAGCTTTATGTCCCTTCTATGCGACTTTCTCTTTCTCTCCTTCTTCTTCTCTCGGTAATTCATATATTTTTTTGAAATTTTGTATCATTCTTTTAATATAAGAAAATAAATTAAACATACATACAATAAATTTAGGTTTGGCCTAGACTGATGAACCAACGTTTTATTTTTATTGAATGCATTTTTCTACAATGAATGAACATTTAACTGTGTTTACCTTCTCAGCTTTGAGTTTATAGTTAATTCTACACCTTTATTATAATAACATTAAACGTATGGAAACAGTAACACTTGTATCAAAACATAAAGTTATAATAACTTATTTTTCTAAGTTTGTATTACACATACTTTCCATTTCTTGAATCTACGTTAAAAAATTGTAATAGATAATTTAACTCACTTTTAATTGTTAATACGAGCGTTTGGCGATAATATCCGAACTACGCCGGACGGAACCGAACGTATCCTAACTTAAATTGATGAATCAAAACACATGTTTCTCCAAGATATTTACATTCATTACTATAGCAACCAATTCGAAACGGGTTTTCGTTACGCGTTACATTTTTTCTATTTGTCAACCCCTACCGCAAGTCGCGTAAAAGACTTCGTTCTATTATATTAATATATCGTCTATTATACATTTTTGTCTCAGTGCCTCATTGTAGACGAATGACAATTTCTAAATATCTACCTGGATGCCTGGAGGGACGGCGGTGAAATTAAAATTATAAACATTGCTACAGAAGGATTCAATTATACTTCCCAATAGTTTTACATTCGGAATCGCTCGAGGATTGTTTGTTGTTTTACAAATATAGGGCCTCTCATTATTACATTTATTATATAAGGGTGGAAACATTAATTTATACTTGAACGTAGAACATAAAAATTATCTTTAGTACTAAAGTAATATAGATTTCGGCAATATATGTTTATATACAAGATATTGGTTCAAGTTTTAGAAGGAAGTAGCTAAATTTCAAGATTAGTTTCTTTAATAATCTGATAATGGGAAATCTAAAGTGTTTTTACTTTTCAGTTTATATTGAGTGATTTGCGTAAGGTGCAGAGCACTTTTTGACCTGATTCCACTAGCAAAAATAATGAAAACATTCATATAAACATAGGACCCGGAAATGCTTCGTTTTCAAGTTATCCGCCATTTTGCTTTTACAAAATACTTAAAATTTTTGAATGTAGAAAAGACATTGAGCTGAACGTTTTATAAATGTACGAAAAATCAGAACTTTCTTTTCAATATTTTCAAAATGGACACCGTATAACTTTTAATGTCAAATATATCAAAAAACCACTAATTTACAAAAAAAAAAAAAAAAAACAGAAGACCGAAATTTTACTTTGTTAATGAAAAACACAACGGTTTTTTAAAATGTTGTCTGCCTAGATCAAAGGATAAGTTTTTCCGTTTTTGCCAATATCTCTGCTATCCTTTGAGCTACAGACGAAATAAAAAACCCTTTGTGTTTGTTATTAACACAGTACATTTTCTGGTGCCTTGTACTTTTTTTTTAAATTAGAGGTTTTTGGGATATTTGACATTCAATATTTTAAACTCCCGCCATTTTATAATGTAAAACAAATGTAAATTGAGTGCCTAATACCACACGGAGAAGTGTAAACGTTTTAACACAACTTAAAAAATGAGGAAGCACAATGTCCATTTCAGAGGTATTACCAATTAAACTATGCATTGTGTTTACGTGAACGGGTTAAGCCTATGTCGTAGGACAGTTTGCTACACTTTTATACGCAATTCAAATATACTAAACTAGCAATGCGTTCGAGGCCTAACCGGCTAAGGCGTTAGCCTATGGTGATGGACTCTGCTGGTTCGAATCTCAGCAAGACCAAAACTTTTTTAAACAGACGGATACACATGTGTGCTATAAATAGTAGAGCGTTTCACTATAGAGCGTTTCAGAAAGTGCATGGTGAAACGCGTGATGGTAAAATCCGATTCGCCGCCAGCAACAAATAAATTATATTCTCTGCTATATACACATGTGTAAAATTTTTTGGAGGCGGTGCGACTTTAGAAGTTTACACTTGAAAAAGTTTGTATGAACATTTTCATTATTTTTGCTAGTGGAATCAGCTCAGAAAGTCCTCGGAACCTTATGCGATTTACCCCGTACATTTACATATTAAACTGAACCTAATAATTTGATAAGATGGATAACCTTCCACGTACATATTTAAAGACTGGAAACTAAGGAACAACAACACCTAAATCATTATTAAAATGTATTAATAGGCTTGTATGATAGGTTCGTACGACAAATTTTCTCCAGTATTGTATAGGCCTCGTTATATTTCGACAGTTCATGGTTTATTGTTTTCTTTTCTTAAAGTCCTTAACTTTATTCTACTCAGTAGGCAAAGTAGGCTCAAACCAGCAGACAGTAGCACAGAACTCGCTGAAGAGACACCTTCACTTGATGGGATATAAAGACGAAGCTGTTGACAGAAGGTGGAAACGAATTTAAATTTTCTATGTGAAATTGATATTCTCGCATTACTGAGGCATTTGGGACAAGGTTATCCTGACACCGGGTACAAAAGAGAGGGCGTTTCCCAAAAGTCTTGTTCATTTTGCAAAAAGGGCTGTTTGTTGTGAAGTAGAGGACCTCATGGTTTGTGTGCGCTGTTTATTGGCAGCAGGTTATACAACACTTCGCAAATAATAACAACATCCATAAAAACATGATATATCTCACTAGTGCCTGAAAAAGGTTCCCAGGTGATATATTAACGATTAAATAAATCTTTATTTTAGATTAAGATATAATTTAGTGACCCTTCCAAATGTGCATAAATGTTTAAATTTACATTTTATTACAGTAAAATCGTTCAATAAATATTTCTCGATAACCTAAACGTTACCCTACAGCTGCCTCTAATGGCAGTGGTGATACAAATAACAAAAATGTTTTTATAAATTAAACTCATTATTTTATAATTTCAGTAACTAAATTTAATAGTGTTTAAATATTATACCAGAAAGTGTGCTACATAGAATCAAGTTACCTAACTATCAAGCGAAATAACTGTTTTAGTTGATATCAAAATGTGGCTACGCGAATTACTGCCAGAATCTGCAGAGCATAACCTGAAAATATGCGGGGAAAGTTTGGATTTGTTCCAAACCGTATGCGGTGAAAATGAAACCCATAACTGAAGTTTAGTGATGTTAGATATATCACTTAAAAACTTACTGTTTATAGTTTAACTGTGTACTAGATATATAGTGTTGAGTTTTACATTTGTATCAGATGTTGCGTTGTTATATTATCTGAATACCTCGACTAGTGAACGACAAATGCAATAATTTGTAATTCTCAAAGGAAAAGGAACATCCTTCCAAATTGATAGATGTTCAATGAGTACTGTGGTGAATTTAAACAATAAGAAACACTGAAGCCCCAACCACAAGTTCAGTGAATAAAACTACACAAATAAACTGAAAAACATTTATTAATATAAGTTTTAGTACAATTTTCTGCCAATCCTAACGTAACACTTTCACTAAAGTTTGTCGACGCGTTTCGGAGTTCCTCCATTATCGAGACCTATTTCAGTACTGGATTCATCCGTTATGGAATCGTCTAGATATAGTTAGCCACCCCTCTCTTCCTACTACTGGTGCTGCTTCTTATGTAATCGATTATGTAATATGTTATGTAATCTGTTATGTAATCTGTTATTCAATCTGTTATGTAATCTGTTATGCAACACGTTATGTAATATGTTATGTAATACATCTTATTATATTTTTTTTTTTTTATATTTTCAACAACGTCCATAAGAGTAACGTTGAGAGTGTCCATAAGAGTAACGTTGAGAGTGTCCATAAGAGTAACGTTGAGAGTGTCCATAAGAGTAACG
>JAGFPH010000371.1:482158-494942 GCA_018207615.1 Philaenus spumarius
TGAGAGTGTCCATAAGAGTAACGTTGAGAGTGTCCATAAGAGTAACGTTGAGAGTGTCCATAAGAGTAACGTTGAGAGTGTCCATAAGAATAACGTTGAGAGTGTCCATAAGAGTAACGCTGAGAGTGTCCATAAGAGTAACGCTGAGAGTGTCCATAAGAGTAACGCTGAGAGTGTCCATAAGAGTAACGTTGAGAGTGTCCATAAGAGTAACGTTGAGAGTGTCCATAAGAGTAACGTTGAGAGTGTCCATAAAAGTAACGTTGAGAATATCCATAAGAGTAACGTTGAGAGTGTCCATAAGAGTAACGCTGAGAATGTCCATAAGAGTAACGTTGAGAGTGTCCATAAGAGTAACGTTGAGTGTGTCGATAAGAGTAACGTTGAGAGTGTCCATAAGAGTAATAAAGATTAAACGCATATTCATAAATTTTACTTTTTGTAGAAAGTTTGTTAATTCTATTCGCTAATAAAGTGGAAGAAATAAAAACCTACCTATTTTTGTACTGTAATTTCTTAGCTGTTATAATTGTTGTAGAGTTCATTTCTGCGGCAAATAACTGTTTAGTTAATGTCATTTTGAGTTAACATGGACATCAGTGGTCCATCATAACATCATCGTGCTTTTGTCATAGTCATTTTTCAAACGTAATGAATCTGTGATTTCTACACAACGTGCTCACTTTATTATAATACAATTAAACGTATGGAAACAGTAAATATTTGTATAAGAAACAAACTAATAATAAACGGCAATTGAAAGATTAAAATTATGTTGGTCCACATAGCAAGGCAATTGGTTTGCAACGACACCAAAAATACCAAAATCTGAAAAAGTTATATTTTTTTATATAAAATGTTCGCGTAAAGTTTTCAACAATTGATAAAACGCTTCATCCTAATCATATATATTACTAGCTGACCCGTACGGCGTTGCCCGTGGTGGTTAGTATTTTCAGTCTTTTTAACGTAATTGTATTCTTTTTAAGTTTTCAGTCAGTGAGTGGTATTTGGCTTTTATATATATAGATCTTAAATAATAAAAGCACATTGTCATAATAATAAAAGATCTGAAATTATGATTTTAGTAACTTTAATCCCCCCAAACCCCCCTAAAATTTCGATTTTTTTTAAACCATACTTAGTGAGCACCTATGGCCCTAGAGGAAGCTACATACCAAATTTCATTCCAATCCGTTCGGTAGTTTTTAAGAAGTAATTTTTTAATAAATTTGATGCCCCCCAAACCCCCCTAAAATTTCGAATTTTTTCAAACCATTTCTTAGTGAGCACCTATGACCCTAGAGGAAGCTGCATACCAAATTTCATTCCAATCCGTTCAGTAGTTTTGAAGAAGTCATTTTTTAATAACTTTGATCCCCCAAACCCCCCCCAAAAATTTCGAATTTTTTCAAACCCTTTCTTAGTGAGCACCTGTGGACCTACAGGAAGCTACATACCAAATTTCATTCTAATCAGTTAAGTAGTCTTGGAGAAATCGTGATTTAAAAACTTTGAACCCCCCAAATCAGCCCTAAAATTTCGAATTTTTTAAAACCCTTTTTTAGCGAGCACCTATGGCCATACAGGAAGCTACATACCAAATTTCATTCTAATCAGTTAAGTAGTCTTGGAGAAATCGTGATTTAAAAACTTTGAACCCCCCAAATCAGCCCTAAAATTTCGAATTTTTTAAAACTCTTTCTTAGCGAGCACCTATGGCCCTAGAAGAAGCTACATACCAAATTTCGTTCCAATCCGTTCTGTAGTTTTTGAGAAATCGTGATGAGTGAGTCAGTCAGTGAGTGAGTGAGTGGTATTTGGCTTTTATATATATAGATTATAGTCTTTTCTGCAGTTGTTCTAGTCATCTTGCTTGCCAAACACACTTAGCGAATGATTCCACCTGGCCGTACAATGACTAACGCTGGCACGCAATTACTTTGCTCACTTTGAAAGTACCTTGAACGAAATGACTAGGTTGACATGTAACCGAATCGATACACGCGCTAGAACGTTGTAATTTGCCATAGTAATCGTAGTAGCGAAGGCATTTTACTACAAGGTCGCATCAATATACAATACACTACACCTGTACGATCGATATTACCTGCCTAGCCCGCTAACAATTCACATTCTTTTAAAAGTTGTACTAACTTTGCCGTGATAAGACACGGGAAAACGGTTACAGGAATTAACAATAATTCTACCACGCAGCTGAACCGCTGACGTTAGTTGAGCGAATTTCCAAAATTAAGTTTATAGGCCTATGTTTTAGGGTTTCAACCAACAATTTGGGAAATAGGTCTATTTACGACGGTGCTGAATAGCTGCGAAATGGTTCGCACGCCATTCCGTATATTGGGAGTATCTTCAATACACAATGCATTGCGTGCTTCGCACGCCATTCCGCATATTGGGAATTGGGATTATCTTCAATACAAAAAGCATTGCGTGCTTCGCACGCCAACCCCCAGATTGGGAATATCTTCAACACGCAAAGAATTGCGTGCTTCGCACGCCAACGCCTGTGTTGGGAGTATCTTCAATACACAAAGCATTGCGTGCTTCGCACGCCAACCCACCGTATTGGGAGTATCTTCAATACACAATGAATTGTGTGCTTCGCACGCCAAACCCACGGTAGGATCCACCACATGGCTTTGAACCGGGTACTTCTATGGTATTTTACGTTTTCATCGATTTTGGGGGAACCAAGCGAGCTATAAGGTCGCGTAAAAAAACAAAAAACTCAAAAAGAAATTCATTTACGTAGGAAAAATCTAAAAAATAGTTACTTCCGATCAAAAAACGTGCTTCCGATTATCGGATTTTTTTTTGGCTAACGAACTCGACCGAGCGACGTAGACAACCAACATGTGTACCAAATTTGAACCGAATCGGACTTACAATGCGGCCGCTAGAGTGCAAACACATATATACATATAAATATATGATTTTTAATGACACCCCAAAACGTGTTCTGGGGACCATGATCATTACCATAAGGGCAACTGCAATAGCTAATTTTTCCTATGGAAATTCGCTAATAATAAACCAACAACACAGAACTGAAACATTTAGATTGTTTCTGGCGGTTACGCGAGCGGTAACAATAGGAGAAACCTATCAGAAAAAAAGACTGTGAGCAATAAATTGTAAACTAATCTAACCTAGTTCATTAGCATAACCAGTCCGGTAAGAGAATTTGTTGACATTTACTAACTAACATTTGTACAGTTTTGTAGTTATTTGATAAATATTCCTTCACTAGCGCAACGAGCACAACGAGAAGAAAAAGTGAGGTCAGATAGCATAAGAAATTAGAATATAACGTTCAGATTTTATAAGTATCACAAATCTGACGAGATTTATATTGTGGACGTAGCTGTTCCAAGACTGGTAGCATATGCAATGTACCAAGAAACACGCTTAATATTGATCTAATGCTAAACCTTTATGCACGGCTTTTGACAAGTGAAGAGAAAGATTGATGGCTTACAGTCGTAACAATGAGAGCAATCTTCGTGACTTGAATCAAACTGTATCAACAAAGAAATACAATCAACACTCGACAGACAGCTTGTAATGAATTAATTAACGTAATAAAGCTATTCGTCAAATTTTTAATAATTAGTTGGGTGATTTTTTTATTAATAGTTCAAAGTATATTTACAAAATTCTACTTATTACTTTATAACAGACTAGCTTTACTACACAGTACACACTCATGTGTACTGTATATAACAGAGTGTATAGTTTACTTGGTAATACCTCTGAAATGGACATTGGCTTCCTCATTTCGTAAGTTATTTTAAAACGATTTACTTGGTAATACCTCTGAAATGGACATTGTGCTTCCTCATTTCATAAATTGTATTAAAGCAGTTTACTTGGTAATACCTATGATATGGACATTGTGCTTCCTCATTTAGCAAGTTATTTTAGAACGATTTACTTGGTAATACCTCTGAAATGGACATTGTGCTTCCTCATTTCATAAATAATTGTATTAAAGCAGTTTACTTGGTAATATCTCTGATATGGTCATTGTGCTTCCTCATTATTTCGTAAGTTATTTTAAAACTATTTACTTGGTAATACCTCTGAAATGGAAATTGTCCTTCCTCATTTCATAAATTGTATTAAAGCAGTTTATTTGGTAATACCTCTGATATGGACATTGTGCTTCCTCATTTTGTAAGGTATTTTAAAACGATTTACTTGGTAATACCTCTGAAATGGACATTGTGCTTCCTCATTTCGTAAGTTATTTTGAAACGATTTACTTGTTAATACCTCTGAAATGGACATTGTGCTTCCTCATTTCATAAATTGTATTAAAGCAGTTACTTGGTAATACCTCTGATATGGACATTGTGCTTCCTCATTATTTCGTAAGTTATTTTAAAACGATTTACTTGGTAATACCTCTGAAATGGACATTGTGCTTCCTCATTTCATAAATTGTATTAAAGCAGTGTATTTGGTAATACCTCTGATATGGACATTGTGCGTCCTTATTTCGTAAGTTATTTTAAAACGATTTACTTGGTAATACCTCTGAAATGGACATTGTGCTTCCTCATTTCGTAAGTTATTTTGAAACGATTTACTTGGTAATACCTCTGAAATGGACATTGTGCTTTCTCATTTCATAAATTGTATTAAAGCAGTTACTTGGTAATACCTCTTATATGGACACTGTGCTTCCTCATTATTTCGTAAGTTATTTTAAAACGATTTACTTGGTAATACATCTGAAATGGACATTGTGCTTCCTCATTTCATAAATTGTATTAAAGCAGTTTATTTGGTAATACATCTTATATGGACATTGTGCTTCCTCATTTCATAAGTTATTTTGAAACGATTTACTTGGTAATACTTCTGAAATGGACATTGTGCTTCCTCATTTCATAAATTTTATTAAAGCAGTTTACTTGGTAATACATCTGATATGGACATTATGCTTCCTCATTTCATTAAAAAAAGTTTACTTGATTGTACCTCTGAAATATACATTATGCTTCCTCATTTTTGTAAGTTGTGTTATTTTTTATCTTGTCACATTTAAATTTAAATCTACAAATTTTAAATAACAATATTGACTATATTCGTGACATTTTTCACTTCTGTCGTCTGTCCTACGACTGCTTTCTCGTATGCAACAGCAGCTGTTTGAATTGAATGTAATGCAGTAACCATTTTTCGTGTAATTTTATTTCCGATTGCTTTTAGTTTTTTAATCTAACCTAAAAAAGCAGTTGGTTGTGAAGAATAATAAACAAGTTGGTTGCTATGGCAATGAACGTAAACAAACATGTTTTGCTAAGCTTTTGATCCGAAAAGCTGTTTTATCCGAATTTTTACTATTTTCTCGCTTTAAAATAAATCATTTTCAAAATCCGTTCTTAGTGTGCGTCTACAAGAATATACTTTTAAATTTTTGGATTTGTATGCTAAGTAGTTTTCGCTCCGTGCAGTCAATCAGTCAGTAACAAGGCAGTCACAGTTTGCCGAAGAAATATGAAATAAAATATGTATTACGAAGCGATAAACCGCTGTGTATAGTAAGACTGATGCCCTTGAGACCTGCAACTACTACACAAGGGGAAATAAAACTGATTCTTTATTAATTCACAATATCCCTTCCACAATAAGGAAATAACGCTGAACTATGCAGCCCGTGAAGAGTGAACATTTTGTTTGAGCTAAACATTTGATATCGGAAGTTTTAAACATTCTTAGAATTACTAAATGACTATGAACTCACATGGTATCCGATATTAATCTTTGAAAAGGAAAAGAATAAGGGATTGACTTCCTTAACTTTATTGTTTTAAAAGTATAGAAAATTGAAATGTTTTATAAACACTCAACTTGGTTACAAAAACTAAATAATAAAGTCATAAATTAATAGAAATTTGCTTGATATTTTAAGTTTACAAATTAGGTAAATTACGTCATTATCAACTCAAATCATCTATCTATAAGTTACTTATAAAAGCCAAATACCATTGACTCATCACAGTTTCTCCAAAACCACGAGGCCTACAAACATGAAATTTGGAACTAATACTCTTTATAGGCTCTAGACGCGCAATAAGAAAGGGATTCCGAAAATTCAAAATTTTAGGGGATTGGGGGGGGGGGGTCAAAGTTACTAAATCACGATTTATCAAAACCTACCGAACGAATTGGAATGAAATTTGTTATGTAGGTTCCTCTAGGGCCCTAGGTGCTCGCTAAGAAAGAGTTTTTTTTAAATCTAAATTTTAGGGGAGGTTTGGGGAGGGGGTCAAAGTTACTAAAAATCCCCATAAGAAATACATAGTGTAATATATATTTATTGATATAATATATTTTTTGTTAATATACATTTAACTTTGATTTTTCTATCCGTGCAAAGCCGGGTCGGGCCAGCTAGTTTATAATAAATTTAGTTATTGTATTAGAACGAACTAGTAAGTCCCCGCTAAAAGTCAAAAGCAGATTAATTAGATACACATTAGAAATGCGTGATTTATAAAAATACTATTTAGAACCAACAAACTTTATACATTTCTAAATACAATGCTGATGGGGATTTTTAACTCGGTAAATGTTTACAATTAATTATAAGGATTATAAAACTGAACGGGTATTTATTAGAATTATTGCTTTTTTATATACAATATTATATACCAAAATAAAGACACAATTGTCATCATTTAAGTGATTTTTATTTCATATTGAAAAATCCAAGATTTAGAAGTTATTAATATTATAGTGTAGACATTAATAATTGAATAAAATATGTTTATATATGTTATTCGAAGATGAACGAACGCTTCCGAAGATAAACGAATTTCTATCTCGTCTTGAAATTTGTATAAATGAATACATTGATAATACAAGGTAGTACTTATATTAATTTTGTAACACAAAAGCAAATCTAATAAAGTATTATAGCCTACATTAGTTCTATAACTCGTATTTCTAAAATCAAATTCACAAGACATTATACTATTGATTGAAGTTGTAAACATAAACCCAAAGTATAATCTACGATAATCTGCTGTTTTCTTTTTTAAATTCGTGTGATATTATTCTAGGGAAAACTTCTGCATGCTCTGCACGCCAACTTCGTTGGAACCTTCTATATACATAATCCTGTTATGTTTTCTTTATTGTAAAGGTTTAGCATTAATATTAACCCCTAAGCTAAGATGGTTTATAACGTTAAATGTTCAAATCAAATGATTTCATTTATTTTATAACAGCAGTTATAATAAAGGTTAAAAGAACCGGCAAGGCTCAGGTCAACACTTTAATAAAAATCTAACCTAATACAAATAATTTCTTCAAAATTTAAAATAAACTGTTAATGGAAGTATTAGAGCAAACATCTGTTTTACCTGTTATTTTATTCAATTGGTTGCTATGGTAATGAATGTGAATACATTCAGGAAATATGTATTGATTCATCAGTTTAGACCTAACCTAACAAGTTTTTCCGACTAGCCTACATTTACAAATATTGAAATAAAAAAAGTTTCAATCAAAATGAATTAATAATGTTACTCAGGGATAGTGAACCTTTTTATTAATAAAACTATTTTTTTAATCGGTTCGGTAGTTCCAGAGATTACCTCCTACATAAAAACAAACAAATTTTACCTTTTTATAATATTAGTATTGAAGATAATATTTCCAAACCGTGGTTAGTAAATAGTAATTCTTAAAGCGTTTTCAATGCTCTTTTCTCTTTCAGCAGTGAAAATCAAAATATTTTATAGGGCAGTAAGTTTTATACCCTAAAGCCTGTACAGAAACACTTTCCAACAACAACAAGACTGTTTATCATAAAAAGTCGTGTCGGCGAAATACATGACAAAAGGTTTATCGAACATTAAATACACGCAAAGATACACTCTATGTAAAGAGAAACAATAAATTGAGCTAAGGAGGATTGTAGAACGGTGACGTGTGGGACAATGGAACCACTAGTCCGCGACAAAAAGAGTCTAGATACGTGAAAGTTTCTCCATTAAAGACTGATACTTACGCCATATTTCTTAGAGAAAATAGTCTGAACCGCCAGAGTTTCCGATCTCTGCGCAGACTTTAAACACAGAATATTTAAAATAAAAATAGTATTTCATAATCAAATAAAACTATCGTATTTCATTTTGAATACAATGGAAACTCAACTCATTCAAGTGTAATAAATTTTAATTTTATAATCGATTTACAAAAATTATGGTCAACTCGTTGTGTACCACTCATATACTATAGTATGCTATAATGTATGTGTCTTTTAAGTATACGATTAACCCTGATTTTTTTATTGTTGGAGTAACCCCATTGCAGTCTAAGTAAAATTTTTTTGGTAGCTTTGATGCACATTTTGACAAGCTATTTGTAATTGTAATTTCTAGCAAACACTAAAAAATTTAAATACCATTTTTGAAGTGTAAACTATAGGCGCACCTCGGTATAGTTTCCTGGCAGTGAATCGGATTTTACCGTCACGCAATTTCTCATGTATTTTATGAAACGCTCTATTATGTGAAACGCTCTATCCCGTCAGCTTTAAAAAGTTTTGGTCTTACCGAGATTCGAACCAGCAGAGGCCATCACCATATACTAGCTAATTAGACGGTTATTCCACGAACGCATTGCCAGTTTAGTATATTTGAATTGGGTATATAAGTGTAACAGATTGTCCTACGTCAAAGGCTAAACCAGTTAATGTTAACACAATGTATAGTTTAATTGGTAATACCTCTGAAATGAACATTGAGCTTCCTCATTTCATAAGTTGTCTCAATAAGTTTACACTTCTCCGGCGTGGTCTTAAGGACACAATTTACATTTTTTAAACTGGTTTTTACTTTTTTGTCAATATCTCTGTTATCCTTTGAGCTAGAGAAAAAATTTTAAAAAATCGTTGTGTTTGTCATTAACAAAGCAAATTTGTTGGTCCCCTGTAAATTGGTTTGTAAAGTTAGCTGTTTTTGATATATTTGCTATTATAAATTTTAAACGGCCGTCACTGCGAAAATATTCGAAACAACGTTCTGGTTTTTCGTACAGTGATAAACGGTTACGCATTAAATAGGTGTTCAAAGTTTGAGCTCAATATCTTTTCTTTTCCAAAAACAATAAGTATTTTGTAAAAAACAAAAATGGCGGATAACTCGAAAATAAAGCATTTCAGGACCTTTGTTCACAAATCGTCTTTTCATCAGTATGTTATGTAGAAGCATTTTTGTTGGAGTTTGGACTCAATTTTAAAATACACCTCAGTAAACATAAAAAAAAACTAAATACATTTTAGAATAGTGTTTGGAATCTGTGGGCGAATTTGACGGCTTCCAAAGACAGTATCGCCTTATACACTGTCAGCACGGATAACGAATTCAATATTTTACTTCCTAATAATGCCATTGGTGTTCTCAAAACTTTGCCAATGTTATTATTAGGAAATAAAATAGTGCTTTTGTAAATAGGAGAAGTGTTTTTATTATCTTTTTTTCGGAAACTACACAACCATATACAAATGTTAGTATTTTGTATTGAATATACTCAATGGATAAAATGTATTTTTTTGTTTGTTAGCCTTCAAAAATAACAACAAAGTCCTTATTCATTTAATTCAATTGAAATATCATTTACATTTTGATTTATTTTTATCTAGACTAAAACAATACAAATTTTAGTTAACATTTGACACTTTAAGATATTATTTTCAAAAGAGTAAACTATCGCAACTCGGATATTGATAAAGCAAATAGGAACGATGTAAAATATTGTACAGCGTGAAAACTAGACAGCATGTCAGGAAGTAGTGGAGTGCAGTCATGCGAGGAGCATGTTCTCACGTCTATGTACGATATCTGTAATACAAACGAACACGGAACGTTCTGATATACAATACAAAGCATTCAAAGCGCCTTAACCGCTCTAACTTGTACACGACAAGGATTTATGTGTTATTCCAGGGCTGGTTCGTAAACGTTGGACAATTATTGTAGGCTTCGTGTTTTTTTAAAACTAGGGGAGACACCTGCGTGCGGAGCACGCCAACCCCCGATGTAACCTTCTAAAAACATATGTATGTTTGTTTTATTTATTTTAAAGGTGTAGGATTAATAATAACTTCAAAACTAAGATGTTAAATGATCAAAATCATTAAAGATTTAAATCGTGTTAAATGTTCAAATCAAATTATTTCGTATACTTTATAACAAGAGTTACAATAAAGGTTAAAAGAACCAGTAAGGCTCAGCTATACACTTAATCAAAAACCTAACCAAAAAGTTACTCACTGTCAATTACTGTACATTATCAATAAATAGGTATACTATTATATGTCTTATTTATTTTTAATTAGGATGTATAATAGTTTTTTTCTTATTTTTAAAAATTCCTCAACGCAAGTTTTTATTGGTTTGTGTGTATTGAAACATGTGCTGGTTCAGTATAGACCTAACGTAAAATATTATGAATCAATCATATTAGCCACGGATCAATTATATAATTATATTATATTGCATGTGAGTACTCACGTCTGTTGATCCTTTTAACAGTAGTAATTGATAATTGTTTTAGTAAGAGAGAAAACAAAAAGGATCAACAGACGTGAGTAGGCCTACTCACATGCAATATAATATAAGTAAAATATTATTTTGCACTAAAAGTTGGACATCCGAATCAACTGTATTACAACAGATAACTGTTATTTAGAAATCATCATTTACTTCCACGAAATCAGCTGGATTAGTTTATTTCTTATTATAAACAGCTATTTTGTATATACATGTTTTTATAATCTCCTGAATACTATAAACATCACTATTTACATCCACGAAAGCAGCTAGATTAGTTTGTTTCTTATTATAAACAGCTGTTGTATATAGAAATGGTTTTTAAATTCGTTCCATGTTAATCTTGTGGGGAGACCCGACCTTTGTAATTAGCTCACGCCATTAAGGGTAAGAATTTTTGACATTTAAAACCTTATTGCAAAACTTCGAAATGAGACGATTTTTTTACAACCCAAACATTAAATTGGTCTAAAAAACTGCTTCACGTATTATAAGTAAGGATATGTTATCTTCATTTTACTTATCAATATACGTCAAGTTGGAACTAGCCTAATGAAGTATAAAAGTAGCCATTAAAACTGTTAGCATATACTATGTATAATAACTGTATGCTTAAAAAACTATACTAAATTTTAATTGTTATATAAAAAACCATTCCTAAATTAAATTGTTAATGGAAATACATAGTGGCGACTATTCAGGAACTAATAGCACTGGAGTAAATTAATAATTCCGTCACTCAGCTGTACAGCTGACGTGGGTTTAGGGAATTTCCTAAATAAATTTTATATTTATTAGGGTTTCAAACAACTATGTATCTACTCACGAAGGTGCTGAATATAGCTGGCCAAACGTAAGCTGGCACTTGGGCTTGGCGAGCCGAGGCGGCAAACTTATAGAGTAGGGAAGGTTAGAGGTGCAGGTAAATATTTTCGGAATACATTGACTCAGGCACATCTAAAAGTATTTTACCGGCACCTTCACCCTCCCCTCGCCATAAGTCTGCCACCTTGGATCGCCAAACCCAAGTGTCAGCTTACGTTTAGCCAGCTATACCTACCAACGTGTACAAAATATATTAGTAGAATATCAGCCTCCAGCCCCCGCTCAAGCTTGCTTCGGTCCGCTTCGGGAAGGCCTCGGAACAGAAGCAGCCCTACGATAAAACCCCCTTTGGGGATTTGAACCAAGTAGCCTACTTTTACTTTATTATCATTTTGATAGATTTTATGGAAAACATACGATCTATAAAGTCTTGTAAAAAAACACACAAAATATGCAGAATAATGCTTTATATTTTTTACATAAACACCAAAAAAAAATTCTCTACTGTACGAAAAATCTAAAAAAAAAAATTACTTCCTCTAAATAAAGTGCTTCCAGTTGTTGGACTTTTTTTGCTAACGAACTTGTCTGAATGACTTGAAAAACCTACCTGCGTACCACATTTGTACCAAATTGGACTTAAATTTGTCCATTAGAGTGCGAACACAATCATACATATTTTACATATAATTTGTAATGACTCCCTGAAACATGTTCTCATCGACCACTCACGACCTTAGGTCTGATTATAAAAAAAGTGCAATAGGTTTTATGAAAAACGTTTTATTGTTGTTAGTTTCAGCAGGTGAGTAAATTCTAGTAAGTAGTAAAATTTTATTAATAGGTGATTGATTTTCTTACAGTATACAATTTTTAATAAGGAGTTGACTCTTAATAGGTGGCTAGTTTTTAACGGTTATTCAAGTTTTTATAGGTTCTGAAGTTTTAGTAGGTGGATAGATTTTAATTTGTAATATGTGGATTGATTGAAATCGATGGTTAGATTTTAATAAGGGATTGGCTTGTAGTAGGTGATTTTATTTTAATATGCATTTAGTTTTTAATAATTTTTTAATTATTTATCCAAGTGTTTGGTATTTAATATACGGTTATACTTTAATATGTGGTTTTAATAGTTTTATATTTAATAAGTGGATTGTTTTGGTTAAGTGTATGTAGGTGTTTAGATTTTAATAGGCGGTTAAATTTTATTATGTGGTTAGATTTTAATAGTTGTTTTTAATAAGTGGATATTTTTAAGGGGTGGTTTTGTTTTAGTATGTGTTTGGTTTTCAAAATGCAGTTAGATTTTAATAGGGGGTTTTTGTAGGTGTTTTTATAGGTGGTTAGTTTTTAATAGTTGG
>JAGFPH010000371.1:510916-548415 GCA_018207615.1 Philaenus spumarius
ATCTCTTGTACTAACCGTCTTGAAAACATACTCTTAATACTTTAATGCTACTAAAATAGTTCATTGTTGAGTGCTACAAACTTTTAAATTGTGTATTTCCTATTGGGTCATCTTCATTTAAAATATGATGTTTAATTAAATCCCTCTTCGTTAATGAAGGTTATTGAAGGCAATAATTAAAATTTAATACTTGTAACTTGTATAAATTATATGTATTTTTGGGTTCTATTATTAGTATTTTTATTACTTACTTTTATTTATTTTGTTCTATAAATAAACAAAATAAATTTACGTGACTGACTAATTCATAATAAAATTAACTAACGTCAAAACTATGATAGCTAGGAGCCTTACAATTGCCAGGGTTCTGTTAGGAATAATTAGGAAATGTTTAGTTTAATTGTAGGTCAAGTATGGTGTAGTAGTTGATTAAGCAATGTTTTTGTAAGATTATTAGAACACAGGCAGAACACGGAAATAAAAAGTTATGGTTACGAAATGATACATGAACTGTAGAAATGCCTGACACTGGCAAAATACTCAACATGCAGGTCAGTTAGGCAGGCTACTATATAAACTCGATCCTGACCTAGAATTGGGGACAGTGATTGGAGAGACAAAGGAGGCCGGTGTGGGGCGTTCAGGCAGTGCGTGTTGACAGACTGACGGACAGGCCAGGATCTCATCGACAGGGGTCAAACGCTGGGCAACAATACGTTATTCGGGGCACCAGAGCCTTCGGCAGAGTTTGTGCGTAGTTTACAAGGCCTTCTGAGTTATGCGGTCACATTGGGGTCTTAACAAAGGTATAGGCCAGGGTTTAAGAGCTGACATTCAGAGTGGTCTGTCGTTTGGTCAACAATCAGTAAAGGTGTGTCAATAGCGATAAGACAGTTCATTTAGTGAATTGTAAATGATTCTGAACGAGTAAAGATGTACTGAACCAACATGGTGTATGAACCAACAGTACCTTGATACCACTATTTAGAAATGCACTAAGAAAGGATTTGGCAAAATAATTCAACACTTTAAGGGTTGAAATGAAAATGCAGTTGAACACTCCCAGCGTTATAACACATAAAACAGCTGGTTTGAATCAAAAACTTAGCAACACAATTCTAGGTGTGGCCTATAACAAACCGACACAAGTTTGTACGTTTGCAAACGATACATTAATATTCACTAACATATATTTCACCAAATTCTTTTGGTTAGGTTAACAAAATAAAAACAAACACAATAAAAAATGCTTACTGTATTATAATGCACACATCTGGTGTTACATTGTTAGCGAATTGTCATAGGAAAAATGAACTATTGCAGTGGCCCTTATGGTAAGACCCAAGGTCGGGAGTATCAAATGAGCATCGATCATGGTCCCCGGAACAGGTTTTGAAGTGTAATTAAAACGAGTCCGATAGCCAAAAAAATCCAACAATCGAAAGCACGTTTTTTGACCGAAAGTAACTATTTTTTTAGATTTTTCCTACAAGAATGAATTTGTCTTTGAGTTGTTTCTACAAATATAAATGTAGGATGTTATTCTGTACATTTGGTTTTTACACAACCTTATAGCTCTCTTGCTTCCCCCAAAATCGATCAAAACGTAAAATACCATAAGAGTACCCAGTTCAAAGCCTTATGGTAGATTCTACCATGTGGTTGGCGTGTGAAGCACGCAATGCATTGTGTATTGAAGATACTCCCAATATGCGGAATGGCGTGCGAACCATTTTGCAGCTACTCAGCACCGTCGTATGACCTATTTCCCAAATTGTTGGTTGGAACCCTAAAACATAATCCTATCAAATTAATTTTGGAAATTTGCTCAACTTACGTCAGCGGTTCAGCTGCGTGGTCGAATTATTATACATAAATCAGCTGAGTTGGGTCATAGCTATACACAATTTTTAGGTTAGGCCTGTACTGAACCTACACACGTTTCTTAGATTTTAGATTTATTATTACTGCAATCAAATTGGCAAATTTAGAACCAGTTAGATATTGTTCACAATCAAAAGTGTTTTTAGATTAGGTGATAGCAAACATAACAACGAAAAACACAATTCACACATTTATTAGTATTAAAACTAGGCCTATGCCAATTTTGTTCTTTGCGGGGCCTATTTTCGAAATACTGCTTTATCTTACCACATTTGGTCATATTATTTTTTAACTTGAAAATTACCTCTCTTTTATATAAAAACAAAAAACTCTAACCTAATCAATCATTATTCCAGTGAAAATATTATAGTATACGATAATCGATTTGCATTTACTTACTCGCTGGAGTATCGAGCGAAGCGAGCAGGGGGTGGAGCAGTTTAGTGGTTTTATAAGATTTGTATTTTGTTTATGTTTCTTCCAAAAAAAATATATACTAATAATTTCAAAATCCCTCTTATTCACAACTGAACATAACCTTGAATTAATACAGAAAACAAAGCTAGCCTTTTAAGTCAACAATGATCTAATTATTAGCGAATTTCCATAGGAAAAATGAGCTATTGCAGTGGCCCTTATGGTAAGACCCAATGTCGCGAGTAGTAAATGAGAATCGTTCGTGGTCCCCAGAACACGTTTTGGGTCTTTCGTGGGCCACGTGGGGGATTTTACCTGGGTGCATGTTCTTATCCGAGGCCAAAGGGCGAGTTTTTACGCTGCAAGTGAAGCGAAGCTCATATTGGGATTTCACCCAACGGCTGAGTTTGTACTCTGCGAGCAAAGCGAATCAGTCCATAACTCGAGGCCACAAGATCGAGGTGCAAACTCGCGAGTGTAACGAAGCTGGAGGTTCAGGCGCAAACAAATTCTACTAACACATTTAGTACAAACAGGCAGCGATTCAGCACCGTCGTGAGTAGACCTATTTCCCAAATTGTTGGTTGAATCCCTAAAACATAGGCTTATAAACTTAATTTTGGAAATTTGCTCAACTCACGTCAGCGGTTCAGCTGCGTGGTCGAATTATTATTATTGCACATTATTTTTATTTAGTTCACATTTTCTAACGTTGGAAGATAATTATTGTGTTTGATTTTTGCAACTGTTTAACACAAGTAAAATGTATATCACTTGCATTGTTATTAGAGAATTTCCATTGGAAAGATGAGCTATTGCAGTGACCCTTATGGTAATACCTAAGGTCGGGAGCAATAAAATAAAATGAGCACCTATCATGGTACCCAGAACACATTTTAGGGTGTCAATAGAAATGTTATATATAAATGTATACATGTGTTCGAACTCTATCGGCAGCATTTCAAGTCCGACTTGGTCTAAATTTGGTACACACGTTGGTTGCCTAGGTAGCTCAGACGAGTTGGTTATAAAAACAATCCAACAACCGAAAGCATGTATTTTTCACCTGAAGTAAATATTTTTTTAGACTGCATACGAGAATGACGTTTTTTTAGGGTTTTCCCTAAAAGCATAAATGTAAGATATTATTCTGTTCATTTTATTTTTTTACACGACCTTATAGCTCGCTTAGTTCCTCCAAAATTGATCAAATCGTAAAATACCATGAAAGAAATTGGTTCAAATACAGGTAAGAGATTTCACCGTGGAAGCATCTTCTGATTCGAGGTCGACGGCCGAGTTTGTACTCTACGAACGAAGCGAACACGAGGCTGCAAGGTCGAGGTGCAAACTTGCAAAGCGATTTTTTCCGCTGCGAGTGGAACGAAGTAGCGCTTGAGTCGAAGCTGGAAGCTTAGGTGGAAACAAATTCTACTAATATATTTAGTACACATAGACAGCTATTCAGCGCCTTAGGAAGTAGATCGATTTCCCAAATAGTGGTTGAGACCCTGAAACATATAAACTTAGTGTTGGAAATTCACTCAACTCACGTCAGCGGTTCAGCTGCTTGGTCGAATTATTATTATTCTCAAACTATTTTTTTTTTATATTAGATACTAGGAGAGACCCCTGCGTGCTTCGCACGCCAACCCCCAATGCAACCTTCTAAAAACATACGTTATATTTTATTTATAATAAAGTTGTAGTATTAATAATAACCTCAAAACTAAGATGGTAAATAATGTTAAATGTTCAAACCAAATTATTTCTTATATTTTATAACAGCAGTTAATAATAGTTAAAAGAACCAGCAAAGCTCAGGTCTAGACTTTAAAACCCTAACCTAAAAGCTAGAAATACAAAAATAATTGCTTCAAATTTTGAGATCAGCTGTTAATGGAAATATTGGAGCAAACACTATATTATCTGTTATTTTATTCAATTGGTTGCTATGGTAATACATATAAATACATGTGTTGGTTTATCATTCCTGGCCTAACCTAAGATTTTTTCCGACTAAATTTACAAATATTAAAATAAGAAAAGGTTTTTACCGAAATGAATTATAGCCTATGTTACTCAGGGATAGTGTAGCTTTTTATTAGTAATACTATTTTTTCAATCGGTTCAGTAGCGCCAGAAATTACCCCCTACATACAAACAAACAAAAAAACTTTACCTCTTTATAATATTAGTAAAGAAAAGCTAACAACAGCCTTAGTGTATTAAAAAATCAAACATGTGGAGTTACATATTATATTGCTCCTTTAGTTTTTAATGGTAATATTACAAAGCACGACTCTATTCAAATGATTGCTATTTGTAGAGTCTATTTTGATCCCTGTCTTACATTAGGTGTGTATATAGCAATATAAGATTGCATTATATTTTTGCATTGACTTCTCCATGCTCGCCGCCGGGATTGGTGAGCGGAGCGAGCACCCTAGTACATAATAAAACAAAAAGTGTCAACAACAATAATAAGCAATAAAATGAATTTAACAACCTCTAAAGTGAAAGACTTGAAAACGTGGACTATAAAGTTACGTATAATATGGAAGGCAATAAGGGGAAACTAGAATTATTTGTAACGTCTATGGAAACATATACTTGTTAATAAGATTTTAATTTAAAAGAAAAAATACAGAAATGCTTTAAATGCAATATAATATAAATTTTAATGCGTCTTTCGTCTGTATTTAAAACTATAGGTTGCATACACTGATTTTAATTAGTCATTAACAAGTACACATATGAGTGTAACTTTTTCTACAGTTATTTATTCTGATTCAATTGATTTGATTAATCAAAGTTTTTAACATATTCCATTTAAAGGTTGTACAATATTGATTGATCAAGGAAAGTAGCATTTTTTATGAGGTTAACCTTTAAGCACATACACGAATTAAAATTAACGTTTAAAAACTTGAAACATAACAAACTCTAAAACTAGAATCGTCCAACTTAAAATAAAAGAAAGGCAGAAGCGAAAACGTTGAATATAAATCGTTCTTTACATCAGTCATTATTTTTATCTTGTCCCGTTTAAAATTGAATTCTAAAAAATAAAATATAACATAAACATGATTGTCTATGGTCATATAATAATCACAAATTACAAAATGAAGAAGCACAATGCTCATATCATCAGTAGCGTGACGTGACTAAACACATAGGCCTACAGGTATTGGAGCATAAGCCTTTGAATTTACCACTGCCTATTTTATATCGTCGATTTCTACTTTTACGATCAGCTGTTACATTAAACTTCTGGTTTATATTAGTAGCCTACACGTGTAAACCACCGAACAATAAGAAATCAGCGACGAAATCAAGAACTTAAGGTGTCTCACTTTTAGTGTAACCCGACTTCGTATATTTTACCTCATCCAAAAATTGCTCGGCGCTAATAAAAAAGTTTCCACTTCAACAAACAACTAAATTGTGTTTGTTTATTTTCCGTTGTAGCATAGGGTATAGGTACATAAATGATTATTAACAATAGGTAAGCCTCTAAAGTGTTATTAGCTATTATCGTTTAAAATGTCCTTTGAGTAAAGCATTTATAATAGTTTACTGTGTACCGTAACTATTTGAAACAGTTAAAAATAAATAAGTTTTACAGCCTCGCTTGCTAGTATTATGCTCGTTAGATGGTACTTTAATTAGGTTAAGGGTCTGCTGTAGTGGCGGCCATCTTAGATTTTTATCCCATAAGAGCAATGTTAAATTTCAAACCATTTATTTCGTTTATTTTTTATTATAAAATTGTTTGCAAGGTCTCATTTTAAGCACAGTCACATACGCATCCGTGCTGCAATTTAGTTTTTTTTTAATGCTTTTGATTTGTTATGTAATTGACATTTTCTAAGTACAAAGTCTGAATGTTTTTCCTAACACAATAAAAAATTAATAATGAAAAATAATTTGCAAGCCGGATCCGAAATTTTATAAAGAATATTAGGTTTTTTTTAACACTCAATTACAAAAGATAGACTTATAAAATGGTTTGAAATGGTTTGAGGCAATGTCAAAGCGTTCAGCTGCAAGGCATTGCACTGTTTAGATAGGGATACAGTGAGAAGCGCTTTCGTTTTCGGTTGCTTTCTCGTTTACTGGAGAAGACCACTAAACTCTAGATGAATAGCTTCTAATTTGTTTAGTTAGGTTAAAATTGTACCCTTTTATAAGTAATGTTTACAAGAAACAATCCAAAAATGTTTTTAAAATTATGATAAAATATAAAACAAAATAATTAAGTTTTGCATCCCTAATTATTAGGAATTTAATTGTTTAGTATAAAAAGTCAATTAAATTAAAGTGGAAAAAGACTTCAAATATATGACAATTTGTAAATTTACATCGATGAGAACACAGTTCGCTCATAGTAGAAGTTATTCCTGTATTACTGTTGTCACTAACTTACTAAATATTGCCATACAAGCGTGAGGTAAACGCGCCAGACGGTCAGACGCCAAATAAATACTCGCTGTTAATGATTCCAACTTTATTCGCTAGTTTCTTTCAGCTCAGTGACTTCACACAGCTCTGGAGGAAGGAGAACTGCCCTCCGCTACGAGTAAAAGCTAAACTTTATTTGATTATAAGCGGTTCAACGCTTGCAATATTTACAACGGACAAAAGTTTGGACAGTTTTCTCAGTAAATATGATATACAGTATTTTAAACTTTGAAATTATTATTTATATCAAACAAATTAGATTTTCTTCTTTGTAGATTTATACTTATTTTTCAAGTTTATAAAAATACTAGCTGGCCCAACCCGGCTTTGCACGGATAGACAAATCAAAGTTAAATGTATATTAACAAAAATATATTATATATCAATAAATATATTACACTATGTATTTCTTATGGGGATTTTTAGTGACTTTGACCCCACCAAACCTCCCATAAAATTTCGATTTTTTTTAAAACTCTTTCTTAACGAGCACCTAGGGTCCTAGAGGAAGCTACATAATAAATGTAATTCCAATACGTTTGGTGTTTCTTTTTAGTAACTTTGACCCCCCCAAACCCCCTAAAATTTCGAATTTTTAAAACCCTTTCTTATCGAGTACCTAGGGCCCTAGAGGAAGCTACATACCAAATTTCATTCCAATCCGTTCAATGATTTTTTTTAGTAATTAAGACCCCCTCCCCTAAACCTCCCCTAAAATTTCGAATTTTTTGAAAAACTTTCTTAGAGAGCATCTATGGCCCTAGGGGAAGCTACATACCAAATTTCATTCCAATCCGTTGGATGGTTTTAGAGAAATCGTAATTGTGTAACTTTGACCCCCCCAAACCCCCCTAAAATTTCGAATTGTTTTAAACCCTTTCTAAGCAAGCATCTTTGGCCCTAGAGGAAGCTACATACCAAATTTCATTCCAAAATAAAATTTGTTCGGATTTGTAATAAGATTTGTTCGGTAGGTTTTGATAAATCGTGATTTAGTAATTTTGACCCCCCAAAATCCCCCCTCAAATTTCGAATTTACGGAAACCCTCTCTTATTGCGCGTCTAGAGCCTATGAAGAGTATTAGTGCCAAATTTCATGTTTGTATGCCTCGTGGTTTTGGATAAACTGTGATGAGTAAATGAGTCAATGGTATTTGGCTTTTATAAGTATAGATGAATCAGAAGAAAGTAACCGAATAAATATGTTTTATTATGTTTGGCCTTATTCTAGCTTATCGTAATCAATATCTCTATGAGCCCGGTAAAAATAAAAAAGTAGTAATTGTGTGCCCCCACACAGAAGAAGTGTAAAGTTTTTAATTAACACAACTTACGAAATGAGGAAGCACAATGTTCATTTTTTTAAACAACTTACGAAATGAGGAAGCACGATGTCTACTTCAGAGGTAATAGCAAATAAACTATGGTAACACAACTTACCAAGTGCGGAAGCACAATGTCTATTGGTAGGATGCATGTATTTCATATCGTGATTCGATTGTGGTACGGTACCGTACGGGGCGCGAGATTTCATTGGAATACCCACGCAAAAAGTTGCTATAAGAAGTTTTCTCTTCAAAAAATGAATTCATGCGGTTTACGCTGATACTGAATTTTTGAAGCTGTCACACATTTCACTTTTCTGTATATTTTTATAATGCATCATTCTTCCCCATGGTTACTGTTATTGGTTTGACGGTTACTTCATTACATTTTGACTCAGTGGTGTTGGTGCTATTAATTTTATAATTTTACTAAAACTGGAGAAAATTCTAATTTACACTTCAAAAATATTTTGAAAAGATGTCTTTGCACTCAAAACAGTTTGAAATACAGTCACACTACTTTCATTTATTCAACTTCTTCTTGCTTTGAAGAGTATATTACATTTTCATTAATTTCTGTTCAGGTCAACGGAAGTCCAAGTAATAAAACAGAACGTAAAACAGACAGAGTGAAGTTTTATGTTTGTCATAATTCTAAGTGATTATAACTTTTACTGCCAACTCACTGACTTGGGCGATTGCTTGTTCGATTAGTGCAGAAATAAAAACTAAAAGTGTATTAATGTAATTGGAATTGTGTTTTAAATAATTATTATTTTAATTTATTTCGTATGTAGATAATACTTTAGTGATGTAATACAAAGTAGGTATTATATTTTAGAATAAGCTTTTACATTATTAGAAGCAAAATTAATAAAGTTTATGATTATAACGAGGTGCATACATTACAAAGAAAAATTAATTTATTGTTTTTACGAGTAAAATGTTGTTAAGATTTATTTTATTTTTTAAACCGAAAGTAACATCTTGACAGTAAAATGTTTTTGAAGTGAAGACTTCTTCGGCAGTTTTTGCTTGGGTATTCGAATGAAATCTGGCGCACCATACCGTAACGTACCTCAATCGAATCACGTGCCTCATTTGAATCTATATATATAAAAGCGAAATACCACTCACTCACTCATCACGATTTCTCAAAAACTACCGAACGGATTGAAATGAAATTTGGTATGTAGCTTCCTCTAGGGCCATAGACGCTCGCTAAGAAAGGGTTTAAAAAAATTCGAACTTTTGGGGGGGGGGGGGGTTTGGGGAGATCAAAGTTATTAAATCAGGATTTTTTTTAAACTACCAAACGGATTGGAATGAAATTTTGTATGTAGCTTCCTCTAGGGCCATAAGTGTTCACTAAAAAAGGGTTTTAAAAAATTGGAAATTTTAGGGGGGTTTAAGGGGTAAAATTACTAAATCACGATTTCTCCAAAATTACCGAACAGATTGGAATGCAATTTGGTATGTAGCTTCCTCTAGGGACATAGACGCTCGCTAAGAAAGGGTTTCAAAAAATTCGAAATTTTAATGGGGGTTGGGGGGGATCAAAGTTATTAAACCACGATTTCTTCAAAACTATTTAACGGATTGGAATGAAATTTGGTATGTAGCTTCCTCTAGGGCCATAGGTACTCACTAAGAAAGGGTATGAAAAATTTCGACATTTTAGGAGGGGTTTGGTTGGATCAAAGTTACTAAAATCATAATTTCATATCTTTTATTATTATGACAATAGTGCTTTTATTATTTAAGATCTATATATATACAAAATCAAAATACCACTCACTGACTGAACACTTAAAAAGAATACAATTACGTTAAAAAGACTGAAAATACCAACCACCACGGGCAACGCCGTACGGGTCAGCTAGTCACTATATAAAATACATGCATGCTACCAATGAAATGGACATTGTGCTTCCCCATTTTGTAAGTTGTGTTTTTAGTGTGTTCTTTGTTATTACCTCCGAAATAATCATTGTACTTCTTCATTTACTTTACTTGGTAATACTTCTGAAATGCACAATGTGATTCCTCATTTTGTAAGTTGTGTTAAAATAGTTTACTTGGTAATACATCTGAAATAGATAGTGTGATTCCTCATTTTGTAAGTTTTGTTAAAACAGTTTACTTGGTAATGTTGAAAATAATAAAATTTCAACCAATATGACCAACGATTTATATTCATTACAGTTTTCACTTCTGTCAGCAGTCCCGTGAATGCTTTCTTTTATTTATTTTTTTAGTGCAAATCTATTTCTCTGTGCCTACCAAAGCAATGTCTACACAAAGTTCCATACAGTTCTATTAATAGAATACTGAATCTTTTATTTTCACTTTTATGAACTACTTTGTTTGTACGAAATGTAACAATTTGTCAACGTTTATAAACATTTAGGAGTCAATTATTTCATTAGTGAGTGGTTAGCGTTTTCGATCCTATTTTATGTAAAGAATGTTTTTCTATTAACATAAACGAAATATAAATTATGCTTGAATGTAAATTAAACGTGACAAAATGAAACATCACAACCAATTAGCTTCCACAGTCAACAAAATACAGAATTGTGTGATATTTAGAAAATGGTACATCATTAATGTATAAAATTGAAATATATTTAGAATTAAAAAGATTTATAAAATATGTTGAGCAATAAAGTAGAACACTACATTTTATATTATACAAGTTTTCTTATAAAATATTAGTTTTAATAATGCAATTTTCTAATATTATGTAAATGAATGAAATATATTTTGTAGTAAATACAAAATAATGACAAATTGCATGTGAACATAAATCCGAAACGCTTCTTAAAATTGTTACAGATTCGGGAAGTTGTGGTGAAAGCAGTTTCTACTCAACAAGCAGTAATTAAGCCCTAATAAAATTAACGGGCCATAACTAAATTTAACGGGTTAGTATGGGTTTTAATCTCTAGTAAACCTGGGTTAAAACACAGTAAACAATATCGATTGGAAAACATTTTTTTTAGATTTAATTACAATAAATTCGTTAAATTACCAGTAATGTAAAAATAAATGAATGAATTTGTTTCCCCTCATCGGCTATACAAATATATACATATATAAAATTATATACTAAGATAATATCTACTTATATCCTACTATACATGAGTGTTTTAATTGTTTTAATAATTAAATAACATATTTTAGACAATACCTTATATGAAATGCCAACCGAATTCTATTATATAAACAACACTGCCTTCTTAACTTATTCAATAGATTAAACCAGGTGTCTTAGAAGTCCCCACCCCCTATTATTTTTTGTATTAATGGAAATAAACAGATTTGCTTTGGCGATTGTTAACATGAACATAAATGAAGTATTTTGGTGTATCGTAAATTTTATCCCCTCCCCCAAAAATGGAGTATTTTGGGTGTAAGTTGAAAATTTTAAATGAGAACCCCTATTGAGTGACACCTCATTTTAAAGGTCTTGATACAAGAAGAAGATTGGCGCAAACCGGAGGTCCGTATGTTTACTCTATCCAACATAATGGCCAATCTAAGCTATAACTTTTCCCTATTTAAATAACATCAAAATGTTAAAGATGATACACCTGTTATTTCTTACAAAGGTTTCATCCAGTAGGTCACTCAAACACTCATATTGAGTTCAATAAAATTATATATTTCTCAGAACTGTACGAATAAAACCGTTACAGTCAATGTGGTTTGCTTTACACGAAACGAAATTTTAAAGTTTCGCCTACAAATACATATATAAAAGTATATCTATTTGTAAGAGATGTATCTAATCTAAAACGTACTGTTTCATTAATTGAAAACTGTCCAATTTCAAGGGTTTAGAGAAACCTTTATATTTTCGAAACTATAAGAGTAACGTCTGATTGGAAGGCAGTTTTAGAAAATTTTAATCTTGTCGAATCCAAAGATATATTTATATTATAGTCAAAATATTTCTGTCGAACGATATTGAGCCAGAAGTGCCATATTTGTGTAATTTCCTATTGATTTCTTGCGCGACATTAATTGATTTAGAAAACTACAATTTTGAAACGACGATTTTATATGTAACTATATGGTATACAAAACATTTGTAAATACACAAATAAAAGTTTGAAATATTTCATTTCTAATGGTGTTTGTTTTATTGAGATCCGATGATTTTTAGTGGGTGAAATATTCGATACAATCGTACGTTACAAAAGTGCTGTCTCAGCTAGCCGACGTTAAAATGTAACTACGCCTACGTATACTATGTGGTATCTGGACTTTCTAGATACCGTTCGCGTTTTTACGGGGAAATAATCGAACAATTCCCAAACTACTGAAATGTAATAACACTGACAAGGATATTACATAGCGACCGTATTCCTGGAAAACAAATACAATTACGAACATATGAACATAGTTAATGCGGTTCCGTTTCTGTGTGCAGTTTAATTAATTTAGGACACGTCAACGACTGGGTTTAAACATTTGCTTTGCTGCTGCTTTCAAATAAACTTTGACATTTGATAGCGCCAACCTTTAGCGTGACATCTTGGAATTGCTTGTAGCTCGACATTCATAATTAATCATCGGAATTCATTGAACCGCAGATGTCAGCACAATTTGCATACAATCAATGCAAAAGCTTAAAATGTCCGAGCGAAATTTAATATAAAAATGTAATTTTAACATATTTAGGATTAAGAAGGTCGATCAGTATTTAACAAAGTACGTTTTATGCAATTATAAAGTAACTAGCTGGCCTGACCCGGCTTCGCACGGAGAGACAAATCATAGTTAAATATGGGGATTTTTAGAAACTTTGACACCCCCAAATCCCCCCCCCCCCTAAAATTTCGAAGTTTTTGAAAACCTTTCTTAGCGAGCACCTTCGGCCCTAGAGGAAGCTACATACGAAATTTCATTCCTATCCGTTCTGTAGTTTTTGAGAAATCGTGATTTAGTAATTTTGACCCCCCCCCCCAAACCCTCCTAAAAATTCGAATTTTTTAAAACCATTTCTTATTGAGTACGTATGGTCCTAGAGGAAGCTACATACTAAAATAATTCCAATCCGTTTGGTAGTTTTTGAGAAATCGTGATTTAGTAACTTTGACCCCTCCTAAAATTTCGAATTTTTGAAACCCTTCCTTAGTGAGCATCTATGGCCCTAGAGGGAGCTACATACCAAATATCTTTCCAATCGTTTGGTAGTTTTGGAGAAATCGTGATTCAGTAACTTTAACCCCCCCCAACCCCCTTTAAAATTTCAAATTTTTTGAAACCCTTTCTTATCGAGCATCTATGGCCCTAGAGGAAGCTACATACTAAATTTCATTCCAATCCTTTTGGTAGGTTTTGAGAAAGCGTAATTTAGTAACTTTGACCCCCCAAAACCTACCCTAAAATTTCGAATTTTCGGAAACCCTTTCTTAGTGCGCGTCTAAAACCTATAAAGATTATTAGTGCCAACTTTCATGTTTGTATGCCTCGTGGTTTTGGAGAAACTGTTATGAGTCAATGGTATTTGGCTTTTATAAGTATAGATACACGAAAGTATATTATAATTATTATTTTGTTGTACCACTCCTTGCCCACAATGCCACTAGACTGTAAACATCGATTAGTCCTAAATAAACTCACTAGAAAGCAGAAAATGTATTCAGTATAAATACAATGTTGTACTTTATAATCTATGCAGGTGTCTTTTTTAAATGGGCCACCATTATGTATTTGTAAACTATAAATCTGACAGCAAACTTTAAATAGGGAACCTTTCCTTGATTTTTGAGAAATAAAATCATGTAGTTAAAATATTTTTAAATGGCCGCCATTTTCCAATATGGCAGTCAAATTTCAAATTTCTTATAGAACACCCTATATTTTATGATGGATTTGATATTAAAAGATATTTTAAGACTTTTTTGGTCTCGGTGTTTTTTTTTTATACGACTAACTGTTTAAAAGTTAGAGAGGTATACAGTTTTAAAAACACCCTGAGCGGAAGATATTTTTGTATGGAAACATTTTGAGTCAATGAAAAAGCTCTTAACAATAATAAAGCATTGTTTAGACAAACAAACAAGTTTTTAAAATCAACAAATACGGTTTTTGTACATTTTTTAAGCCCATAATACAGAGGAGCTAAGTGACAAACTACAAATTTGTCACACATGAAATATAAAGTTGATAACAGATGTTCAATATCAGCTGTTCATTTGTTGATTATGATAAGCCGTCTGTTTATTAGGCTACAAGTTCACATTTTATAATAGTTTTTATATTGGAAATTTGAGGCTAACTTTCGAATAGTTTATGATCACTTTGGATTTTACTGAATTCTGGATTCTGAATAAGCTGATAATTGCTTTCGATAAACAACAATTTGCAACAGTGAGAATGAACAGCTGATATTGAACATCTGTTATCAATTTCCTTTTTCAAAAGTGACGAATCTGTAGTTTTGTCACTTAATTCCTATGCATTATGGCTTTAAAAAAAATACAATAGTTGATTTTAAAGGTTAAGGAAATGTTCCCCATTTAAAGTTTGCTATCAGATTTATTTATTACAACACACTAATGGAGGCGACACAATGTATGGAGCTGGAATTAGTACTTTGCCAAACCACAACAATATTATAATGACAAACAACTAGAGTTTATAAACTGCAATGTGACCGATGTAATGATTTATATGCCAAACGGGAAGAGCTTTTTGTCAAAGTTTTAAAGACCACCTCCCGAAATAGAATATCGAAGGCAATAGGTAAAATTTTGCTCGCCACCTTATTGACGAAAACTATGCTTATACAGATTTTAAAACCAACTTAGAACCGCTACATATTATGTGCAGGAAAAAGAAATGTATGTATGCGATGAAAGCATTTGAAATTTATAAAGTGTTTAGATATGATTATACACAGCTTAATGAACGATCAGCTTAATTTCTCTTTGTTGCATTATACGATACGGCTATCAAAATCCAAGATACAAATATTAAATAAACACCGGTGCGGAGTCGTTAGTTGTCCTCGGACATTGATAGGAAAGATGAGCTATTGCAGTGGCCCTTATGGTGAGACCTAAGGCCGGGAGTAGTAGATGAGCACCAATCATGGTACCCAGAACACGTTTTTGTGTCATTGAAAACTATATACATATTTGTTCGCACTCTAACGGCCGCATTTTTTGGTCCAAATTTGGTACACACGTTGGTTGTCTCTAAGTCGCTCGGACGAGTTCGTTAGCTAGACATTTCATACTTTAATTAAACTTGTTTGGAGTTTTATCTAATATAATAAATGTTGAATGTTATTCTGCACATTTTGCTTTTTTACATGACCATATAGCTCGCTTGGTTCCCCCAAAATCGATCAAAACATAAAATACAATAAAAGTACTCGGTTCAAAACCAGGTGAGGGTTTGATACGAGGCTGACGGCCGAGTTTGTACGCAGCGCACATCCCGAGGCCGCACTGTCTAGGTACAAATTCACAAAGCCGTGGAACGACGCTGCGTAAGTCGAATCTGGAAGCTTAGGTGAAATGAAATTCTACGAATATATTCCGTACACACAATCATCTATTCATCGAGTTCGTGAGTAGGCTAGATCAATTTCCCAAGTAGTTGTTTGAAACGTATAAACTTAATTTTGAAAATTCTCTCAATTCACGTCAGCGTTCTGCTGCGAGGTCGAATTAATAGATGTGTCGACCTAATGTCATTTGTGCAAAGTTGTATGTATGTTCGTAATTTTGTGTAATTTTAATGGATTAACGATCTCAAGCGAGTGTACAAGCTTTGAAGACGGATGCTCTGAAATGCGTAAGTGTTAAACAAGAAAGAAGTCACGTGGCAGAGTTATAATATTTAGCTCTACGTTTTCCTAGGAAATTAGCTTTCCACTGACAAAACCTGTCAACCTTTGTAAACCTTATTAGTTCTGGTCCTCCTCTTTTAGGTTTCCCTCCTGAATAGAGCCCTCTCTTATGTTAGTGTCTCAAGTCGCATATGGCCAAATCCTTCATCAAAAGTAGCAAAGTGCATCGGTGTTTCTTCTTGACTAATATTGCAATTTGTGTTGTCAACAACCGTCCTCCAGTCATTGCTATATATATCTGTCAGTAATCTACAGATTGATCAACAAGGAAAATATTTTATAATATACAAGCAAACCCTCTGTGTTCCTCTTTGGACCAGTTTCGGATTCAAGTTTTGCCTGTTTTGTCAGTTTTACTCTAAAATATGTTTTCGCCCAGATCGGTTTAATCACTTTAGGCCGGCCGCACACTTATCCAGCAAAGCTGCTTAACGTAGAAACATTTTTGTTTCGGCTGAGTGTTTACATATCCAGCAACTTGAAGCAATATTTTGTTTTTGTTTTTACTGAAAACAATTCAGAACTGAAATTATAGCTTTGGGGTTATTTTTACAACTTTAATAAATATAAGTCTTGTAATATTAATAACGTCTAAATCATTTGATCTATCAATATGAAATAAAAAGCAATTTAAAGATACTATTTTTATCTTTCTTTAAATATATAATAACATAGACTATTTAAATGAAAATGTTTAACAAGTATGCCTACAGTTTTATAATCCTTATTATTTTACACATTTACCGAGTTAAAAATCCTGTCAGATTAGTTAGATAGGAATAGGTAAATAGGCCTTAATGTTGTTTTTAAATAGTATGTTTTTTAAATTATGTATTTCTGATGTGTATCTAATTAATTAGCCTGTGATTTTTCACGGGGGCTTGCTAGTGTTTATAAACTGTTTGATAAATTTAGATTTAATATTGATGATACAAATGATAGGCGCATGCGCAACACCAAATGTTTCGCCTTCGAGCAATGGTCGTTGTTTGTGAGACGAGCACTGCCAGTTCTGCTCAAACATGCTGGATTAAGCTTCAAAGCGTTTTTGCTTTTTGCCCGATCACGCTTAAATGTGTTTAAACGTGCTATACAGTGTCTCTTCGTTTTTCTCCATCGTGCTCAAACGTACTGTACAGCGTTTTGTATTTATGCTAGATAAGTGTGCGGTATTCCTATCTTACACATAGGAAATAAATATTCGAGCAAGTTTGAACAAAAACGTTTTTGCTTAAAGCAGTTTTGATGGATAAGTGTGAGGCAGGCCTTAAGATTTAGTTCACTGAATCTCTACACTCGCATATTAGCAGTTATTTCACTTTGGATGTTATCAAACTTCACAGTATTATTTGACCGAGTAAATCTTAGTCTGCAATTATCTCATGCTCCTACCTCTTCTGACAGTTTAATGTCCAGTTATTAATAAGCCCAAACTTTGTCGAGGAAATACTGGTGTGGTAAAGTATTATTGTAATTTAATGTTGTGATATTTAACTACTCAAGGAAGAACAGTTTAAATGATTATGAGATAAATTGCGTGTATTATATGTAAAGATTGTTTGGTTAAGTTAATCGGAGCATTGTGGAATTCCATGGAGTTGGACGAGTTGACCTACTTGCTTTCTAGATCTGAACTTACCTTTCCAGCCAAACTATAAATTATATCAATGACTAGAACTAAACTAAACTGAACTAAACTCAAAACAAAGTTAATTTAACGTATCAATATAAGAAATGTATAAGAAATTAAATATAAAAAGAAAACACTTTAGAATACATTTCAAATTGTTTTATCGCCATCTATGTTCAAACAAGTTTATTTGAAATCACTTAAGTCAACTGTTACATTAAAATTAAATGTGTTCAAAACCTGAGCTTATAGTTGTTGGGCTTTTAGGACTTAACCGTGGAAGAAACCCGAATATACATATTGAGTTAGGTAAGTGTTATCTAAGTCTTTAAGTATTAATATGGAAAATGAAACCTGAATTTCATTAAATACAAGGCACTATTAAGTCTTCGCGTTAGAATTAAACCAACAGTTCATTTGTCTTCATTAAACTTTGCATAATACATGAAAAATAGCATAAAATAACAAAGTGTAACGATACATTCTAACAAAGTATTAGGTAAGTACATTTAAACTTGCATATTTCTCTGCAATGCATTATAAAATTTAAAAATTCATTCAATACACACGTGTGTTTGCATTTCAATACACAAATACACATTTTTGAAGATTTCAAATTATAGAAAGGTATCAAATTGAAATTATACTGCAACTTCATACAAATATAAAATGCAGTTGTACGTCTATTTTGGTTATATAAATTATATAAAGTAATTGTGGCATATATTTTAATTTAGTTTTTAAAATGAATGGTTGCAAGAAATTATGTCATATTTCAAAATTTAACTGAAGTTTTAAAACTTTGAAAAGTTTTTGCAAATCTTATTGAAATAGTGTCTATATTATCAGTAGTATTTATTGAAGTATAAACTTCTATAGGCGTACCTCGTCTAAAAATTTCGGGCGGTGAATCGGATATTACCGTCACTCTTTTTTCGTCCCACTCTACTATATACAGTACACATGTGTATATAGTAGAGTATATAGTTTACTTCCCACTCTAGTAGTAACCTACTACTAGAGTAGGAGTAGTTTTGGTAATACAGTACCTCTGAAATGGACATTGTGCGTCCTCATTTTCTAAGTTGTATTAAAATAGTTTACTTGGTAATACCTCTGAAATGGACATTGTACGTCCTCATTTCATAAGTTGCGTTAAAATAGTTCACTTGGTAATACCTTAGAAATGGACATTGTGCTTCCTCATTTCGTAACTTGTGTTAAAATAGTTTGGTTGGTAATACCTTTGAAACGGACATTGTGCTTCCTCATTTCATAAATTGTGTCTTTATTCAATATGTTATATACTTTTGAAGTGTAAATCAGAATATCAGAATGTCGCCACAGAAGTTTACACTTCTTACGTGAGGTCTTAAGCATACCTAGATTTTTGTTATAAATAATTGGGTTATAGTTGAATATATGTTTAACGTTAATTAATTTTTACTTTCTTACTATACCAGAGTATAGAGAAAGTATAGTGATCACAAAAAAAATCGATGTTGTGATTTTTGTGGAAATATCCGTTTTGGGACCCCCTGAGTCCAAAAAAGTGGTTTTTACAAAATGTCTGTCTGTATGTCTGTATGTATGTAGGCTACTGTATGTATGTATGTATGTATGTATGTCTGTATGTATACACAGCTAGAGCGAAAACTATTCCATTGATTTCAAAATAATTTGCACCAGACATGTCAAGTAGGCCTGTATAGATGCACGAAAAACGGTTTTGAAAAATTTTGAAAAACAAGACCCTTTTTGGCAAAAAAACACAAAAAATCAGTTATAATTTTTTTATAAAAAAAAAACGGCTCTAACGATTTTGATAAAATTTGGCTTATTTCTAGACAATAATGTAGCCTACCACATGCAAAAATCCGCATCTTTCTAAAAATTCTCGTTTAGCTAATAATAATAACAATAACAGATTTTTTAGGGTTTTGGGGCCATAAACGGGGTTGTTTTTCAAATTTTTTCAAAATATTTTTTCGTGCATCTATGCAGGCCTACTTGACGTGTTTGGAGCAAATTTGTTCGAAATCGATTGAATAGTTTTCTCTCTAGATAATAATAATAATATTTATTAGTTAATCTCCACTTTAATATAAAAAATCACCTCTCCTACCCCACCCTACAAGTCACAGTGATTCTGTTTAATAATTTAAATATGTTTGTGAGAAAGTATGTTCCAGTTCCTGGTACCTTTTATTTCTCTTACCTTCAGTTTGAAAGTATACTGACAATACAATAAACATACTGTCTGAATTATTGTACGATTTCCTCCGTCAGCCACAAGCCAATATGAAAACGCCCTAATAATTATGTAATAATACAAATAGGTTAAAAGTATTAAAATTGTCTATGCCACATACTATTTTAACCAATTTCTTTAGTGCAATAAATCATAAAGCTTTTTCTCTCTGTAGATTTTCTAAATGATTACATATTTAACTAATATAACTCTTACTGTATTGAAGTGCAGTAATAATAAAATTATTAGCGGTTTTGTGGGAGATTCTCTCGTCTCCTTTCCAGGTGAGTTGTTGTCTATTCGTTAAACACTTTATGGGAAGCATGGGTCCGAGATAAGAAGTGAATCAATTATTGTCCTAATCGATAAATGAGCGGACATGGGTGATAGTTTTACATTAATTTAATTGAGTGAAAAGTGTAGAGATTTGCGATTCTTGAGCTCCATTGACTTTTAATCTGAACTGACCTCTATGGTTCTTGATCTATGGGAATTGTAAAACAATAAAGTGTTTATTCCTAAATGTCACACAAGATACCTATTAGAAATATGTCACAAATGTTAGAAATATTTGAAATTATATTTTGTCTATGGCCACCATTTTTAAAGTATACAAAAGAACATTCTGGTTTTTTGTCAAGGGTAAAGGTTTACGCCACAAATATTTACAACAAATTTAAGGTCATTTCTTTTCTATTTCCAAAAACTCAATACATAAATCTATACAAAAGCAACAATAACTAAAACAAAAATATTTTTGTTTTAGTTTTAGTCGGTAACGCGGTTATATTTTGAGGTACGGGAAAATAAAAATCAAGATTTGTTTGTTATTAAAAGCAAGAATGTTTGTTTCCATATTTTTTTTGTATAAAAGTAAAAGGCTGCGTATCAAATATGTACACCAAATTTGAGGTCACTATCTTTTCTATTTCCAAAGATGATAGTAAAACAATATTGACTTTGATATATAACTACAAGATTTATAAAATAAAAATTAAAAAGCAGTCGCGGAACTGCCGACAGAAGTTAAAACTCTCATGAATGTAGAGAATCTTGTTTGTGTTATTTAAATTTTTTTAGATTTCAATTTTAAATGTGACAAACTAAAAATAACACAACTTACAAAATGAGGAACTACAATGTCCATTTCAGATTTATTGCCAAGTGAACTATTTTAACACGATTTATAAAATGAGGAAGCACAATGTCCATTTCATAGGTATTACCAAGTAAACTATTTTAATACAATTTATGAAAAGAAGAAGCACAATATAAATTTAAAGGTATATACTCTGCTATATACACATGTGTACTATATATAGTAGAGCATGACGGTAGAATCCAATTCACCGCCATTAAAATTTAAAAAATGTTTTTGGATAATTCGTAAACCAATAAATTTTGGACCTGTGTTATTGGAACTATTTTGTTATTTCTACCTGTAGTATAGCCTGGTGAAGTTGAAGACAATATTTTCTGGACATTCTGTATTATGTTAACACTAATAATTTGTCATAATTTAAATATTTTTGGGTATTATTAGTACTACAATATTAATTTGTATAAATTAACTACTCTATAGTAGCATTTGGCGTTTAATAAAACTAATTAATCAACCATAAATCTCAAATAAAAATAAATAAATATAATAACTCTTAGAATATTATTCGTTAATCCTTAAATGTAAATTTACTTGTATTTATTATTATTTTATTGTTTCCTTAGATTTGTAGTTTGTATTTCCGACAATATTATGTTTAATCAGTTCAGATATTTTACTGAGAATATCAAAAGAATTTAAGATTGATAAGTGGACAGGTTAAACTCGTGTGCCAGCCCCCCCCCCCCCCCCTCTTCTTCCCTTAACCTTGAGTGTACGCATGCTCAGTTGTTTACTAGGTCAACAGTTTGGTGGGCCTACTTCACCTGGACCTGTTACAACACTTTCTCAAATAATATTAATCTACTATTTTATATTTACTTCATTATTATTATCATTACTATTATTGGTCGTGCGTGAGTTATGGCATTATTATTACTAACTAGGGGAGACCCCAGCGTGTTGGACCCTTCTGTACACATATGTTATGTTTTCTTTACAATAAAGGTCAGGATTAATAATAATCTCAAAGCTAAGATGAAATGATGTTAAATGTCTAAATCAAATTATTTTGTATGTTTTATCCCATCATTTATAATAAAGGTTAAACAAATCACCAATGCTCAGGTATACACTTAAACAAAACTCTACCTAAAAGTTAGAAATAGAAATAATTGTTTCAAATTTTTAAATCAGATGTTAATGGAAATATTTGATCAAACAGCTGATTGCTGTACCAACACCTAAACATATTTAATAATTATTTATTATATCGATCCCCTTGTTCATACAATGTTTAGTATAGTTTGTGTTGTTTTTACGTCGAACAGATGGCGCTATTTACGGAAACACAACCTAACAGTTAGAAATACAAATAATTATTTCAAAGTTTAAAATCAGGAGTTAATGGAAATGTAATAGCAAACAGCTGATTGCTGTTATTATTATATAGTCAATACACATATGTAATGGCGCTCATATTTCTGTTACGAATTAATATTAAAATTTATGTTACTCAGTATTTAGTACTTGCTGTTTTTTATGTTCAATAGATGCTGCTGTTTAAAAAAAAGTATGTAAAAACTAACTTGTATTCGAATGTAATGTTGTGTAAAAATTTCAAAGTATTACGTGAAGATCTTTCGGAGATTTTAACAAACAAACATGTACATTTTTATTTATATAAATTTAAAAAATAGTATACCAATTTACGGTAGTCAAAATCATTTTACGTAAACAAAACAACTAAATATAAAGTTCCACAACAACTAACAAACACCGGTCAAGAGATTTTATATGAATATTTAGTTTTTAAATTACTCTAAATGTAAAATTATTTTAACTATCTATAAAGTACTGTTTGTTTACTGGCATTTTTAACATTGTCAGCGACGAAACCAAACTCAAGGCTCGGGTCTCTAAACTCAAAACGGCGAAGTTGGCTATCAATCAATTTCAATGTTAACATATTCGTATAACATATAATATAACATATTCATGCCTTCACTTTTAAACATATTTTTATGTTATTTTCGTCAAAAAACGAAAGCTATATTTTTTTCTTTATTAAAGTCAAATAGATTGCGGGTGTTGATTGCTAAGGTTTTTTTTTGCAATATCTCTTTTTGTAACTGAGTAAACAATTTATAAAGTTTACTATTTATATCATACGTTTATGAAAACAATAAAACGGTGTTTGAAAGTGTATTCAGCAATCAACATCCGCATATGACAGTACTTCAACATGAAACCAAAATTTTCAATTTATTCAATTTTTTCCACGAATTAACGCCAAAAAATGATTCATTCTGTAGCATCGCTCTTATGGGAATCAGATACAATATTGCGGACAGGGTATATATTGTTTCTAGGGTAAACTAAACATGTCCTAAAATACTGGCAGTGAGATTTGCTATGTAAAACCCGTTACTGTAAGGGACGTCAAGGGATGTTTTTGACGTAAGACAGAAAATTGCGTAACACTACAGCTACAGCCGTCTTTTACATCGGGAATAAAACGGATTGGCTAAAACATATTACCTACATTTTTAACTCGGTAAATGTCTACAATAAAATTATAAGGATTATAAAACTGTAAGAATATTTGTTAAAATTGTGTATTTATGTACGTTATTATAAATTTAAAAAAAGATAAAAATAGTATCTTTTAATTGATTTTTTTTTCATGTTGATAGATCAAAATCTGATTTAAAAGTTATTAATATTATAATGAAGAAATTAATAGTCGAACATGGTTATATTATGTTATACGAAGATGTACGAATGTTTCCGAAGCTAATCAAAAATGTATTTCTTCTTAAAATTTGTCTAAACAAATATTTTTATGATAAGAGGTTGTATTTATGTACAGTGTATAACTTAAAATGAAATATTATAACGTATTATACCATACATTATTATTATAACTTATATAAAAAAATAAACTTCATAAGAAATTATAATGATTGAAGTTGTAAACATAACCCCAAAGTATAATCTACACTGGGTTTGTTAATGTACTACAGATGATTGGTGAAATCTGCTCTTATATTAATATTACTCACTCGCTTTTATAGGAGTTTATTACCTTAATATACTCATAAAGGCATATCATCTGCGTCTATATAAATTACACAAATTCGGAGTAATATTATTCCTTGACAAAAATACTACTTATAAAATAATAATTTTCTTTGTTTTTCTATTTAATTATTTCTCAAACAGTATATTTTAGAGGACATTTTGTGTTTTTGTGTAAAAGGTGTAGCTTTTATATTCTCCTAATCAACTGAACTTTCACTAGTAGAAACGAGTCTTGGAAACATATAACGGAGAGTAAATGTCGTGTTTAAGAATTTAAGAATTGGTTTTTGGACGTGACATCGCACTGGAAGGAACTTCTAGCAATGTGATTGTGATTGCAGCAAGGTAATGTATTAAAACAAGGCTAATTGATTAATCAACTTTTAAAACGAGGTGAATTTATTAATTCTGTTAAAATGTATTTAAGTAAACATTAAACATGAATGTATATTAAATATAACAGGTTGTTTACTTAAATTAAAAAATAATTTAATCGTAGAAAAACTCTAAAATATAAAACATCATACGGATACTGATAATAAATACATTTTTAAATCGTAAAAAACAATGTATAAACAAAGAGAGATACAAATTGCAAGGAAATTATTTTAAAAAAATAGTATAAACTAGAAAGCCCTCTTGAAAAATCATAAATACATCATTAATTATAAAACTACTATTTATAAACAAATTTTATCTAAACCTACCTAACTATGCTTTGGGAATGTTTTACTATGCTTTGGGAATTATAAGGATTATAAAACTGTAGGTTTATTTGTTAAATTTTGCATTTATATATTAAAATAATGCTAAAAGTATTATAACAGATTTTTTTTGAAATGTCATAGTGATATATAAAATGATTTAGAAATAATTAATATTACAATGAAGAAATTAATAATCGAATATGTTTGTAAGTTATATGAAGACATACGAATGTTTCCGAAGTTAAAATAATGAATATCTCATGTTTAAATTTGTATAAATAAAATATAAATGTTGATAATAAAAGATTGTTTTTTTATTCATTTTATAACCCGATAGCAAATCTTATAACGTATTATAGAATACGTTAGTTCTCTAACTCATATTTAAAAAAATCTATTTCACAAAAATTATACGATTGATTGAAGTTGTAAACATAACCCCAAAGTATAATCTAGCTTTTGTTTAAGTATTGCAGATGATGGCTGAAATCAGCTGTTATATTATATTGTTACTCACATACGTACACTCTTTTTTATATTAGTTGATTATCTACCCCTTCGACATTTTCAAATCACCGGAGGTGGATATATTCCCTGGCCTATGCATGTCAGGAGACATCCCCTTACTGGAAAATCTCAAGCGCCCTGGAAGTCGCTAAATCCTCGACTTAGCCTCACCCGTATTGAATAAAAGCTAATTCCTTCTACTCTTTCAACTTACTTAAACCTTTCTATATCAACAAGCTATATACAAGAAAACAAGTCTTTTCAACTAATTATAGCTTGCAAATTCCACAAAAATCGATCTTTGGAATTTTGTACGTTCACTCGTGTGAATATGTCCCGAAATAGAACTTTAGCGCAGTCCAATCTACACTCTCTGAAACAAGTCTATATACGTGTATAAAATTAATAATTGAAGTAAAATAATAATAATATAATAACTTGATTTTTTTTTAAATTTCAATTGATAAATAATTATACCAGCAAACTTAAAAGGAAAGGCATTCAATTTGCTGTTAAATTTTAATTAGCTTTATGTACAAATCGAAACTAAAAGACGGACATAGCTGCAATAACTCAAATATGGGAATATTATTTCAATTTGTAATAAAACAGATGCAGACAGTTTATTGTTGCCAATCAATAAACTTAACACAGTTGAATTGAAGTATTATCCCGATTTTTATTGAAGCGATATGCTTCGTCAGTCCTTGTTTCTTGTTCGTGTTTTCCTTATTTATGTGTAAATTATTAATGAAATGTATGAAATAATCTTAGGATTAAAAGTAAAAAAGTAAATGTGTGCTTTCGTGAGATCGCCGTCAGGAAGGAAGTTAATCACGCATTTTCTTCAATTCATTTACCAGCTTTACGGCAACATACATAATTTTAATGTTTCAATTGCCATTTATTATTAGTTTGTTTTTTATACAATTATTTACTGTTTCCATTCATTTAATTTTATTATAATAACATTTTTTTATTAATTCATGTAGAATTAATTATAAGATCAAAGCTAACATGGTAAATACAGTTAAATATCCATTAATTTATGTTTATGGAATGTATTTCAGTGCTTGACGATAATATCGGAACTACGCAGGACGGAACGATCGTCTCTTAATTTAAATTGATGAACCAATACACATAGCAACGAATTTGGTAACACTTTTTCGTTAATCGTATTTTATATTTGCCATTGCTATAGCAACCATATAACAACACTTTTTTCGTTAAGCATTAGATTTTCTATTTATTAACTCCTACCGCAATACGCGTTAAGAAACTTCGTTCCAAAAATTGTCTATCGCAAATTTAACCGTCGGTTAAAATAATAGATTAATTTTGATTCTGATACTAACTTAGACAATACTGTATGCACTGAACGAATGAAGCAAAACAAAATAAAATTTATTTCGTTGTTTTCTTAGCAATTTTTGTTTAAATATCAAACAAAAAATACAGTTATGTTTAACAAAAAGATGTAAACCTTTCTGCAGTAGTTTTTCTCAGAGAAAGATAGTCAAACAGGTTTGAAAACTCTCGAATGATGGATGGCACGTTAAGAGGGAAGAAGGAAATTCTGCGCCTTTGATAAATCGTTGTATTACAAAGTTAATAGAGGAAAACCTAGACAATGTCAATCTGTTAGAGAGAGCTAGCTAATCGAGTGTGAACAATCACTTCACGTAGAGGCGGGGACTGGACACCATCTTCATTTACAATTTGCTCAAGGTACAAGAGTTTATGTTTACATTTAGTAGTAGGCGTTTTAGATTTTCAATTACTTCCCTCTTGTTTGTGTAACGTGCATACGCGAAGAAAGGTCAAAGAGTTTATTAAATTTTATATCGGATCAATATTACTTTGTCAGTTTTAATAACTTGCAGGTGTTTGTTGACTTTTATTTTGAAATAAAATACATCCTGAGTGGTCTACTTATAGCGGAAAGTTTTTTTTAAAATTGAACTTATATTGTTCTTTTTTACAATATAGATAATTAATGAGTAAAAATGTTTTACACAAAAATATTAAATCATTAAACAAGTTGTACACAAAACAAAAACAGATAAACTTCAACAAAATATTACAACAAGGTGTAATTAGGTGTATGGTGAATAATATAAAACATATTAGCTTATAATGTCCATGTAAGTAAAACTAAACTTAACATTGGTTTATAATACAACACATAAAAACAACCATATCTGCATAAAGCCAATTACTAAATAAATACACGAAAACATACGCTCTTCATCCCGCATAACAAAAACCGCAAATTAAGGCTAGCCCTGTGTAGAGGATTGCCGAATAAAAAAAATGAACAAATTTTAATGTAAATGAACATAATTCAAGTGAACATATTACTTTAAATTATACTTAATTATATTATACCTAATTAGTGAAGGTCACAAAATGTAAAACATTTATATCAAGAGATAAACTTCAAAATTCAAACGATGGGTATAATTTTGACTATATCATAATTTCTAAAAGTAAATCAACCTCTGGCAGTTCAAGCAACCGCTTTCATAATTTTTTGTAGAAAACTATGTTTTGTTAAAACTGTATCCATACTAATATTATAAAGAAGTAAACAAGTTTTGTTTGTTTGTATGTAGGGGGTAATCTCTGGAACTACTGAACTGATTGAAAAAATAGTTTTACCAATAAAAAGCTACACTATCCCTGAGTAACATAGGTTATAATTCATTTTAATATATATTTTTTTTAATATTTGTAAATTTATTCGGAAAATTCTTAAGTTAGGCCATGTATTTACATTTATTACCATAGCAACCAATTCAATAAAATAACAGATAAAACACCCGTTTGCTCTAATATTTTCATTAACTTCTAATTTCAAACTTTGAAGAAATTATTTGTATTTTTACATTTTAGGTTAGATTTTTATTAAAGAGTAGACTTGAACCTTGCTGGTTCTTTTAAACTTTATTATAACTGCTGTTATAAAATATACGAAATAATTTGATTTGAACATTTAACATTATTTACCATCTTAGCTTTGTAGTTGTTATTAATCCTACACCTTTATTATAAAGAAAACATAACATGATTACTTATGTGTATAGAAGGTTCCAATAACCTTTTGTGTGAAACACTCTGGGGTCTAACTAGTTTTTAATAAATGCACTTTTACAATATTGCAAGGGTTACAATACCATAACGGTAATTATACTTTACAAATTATATTAGTTAAGCAATCACTATTTCTTCGAAAACTATTAAGTCTAGAAACGTAAAATGTTCTGAGTAAGACAAGTTATTTTACTCACTGAGGAACAGCTGATATTAATTTACTAAATTACTGTTTCCAAAATGATAAATTTAAAACCCTTTCCGCAAAATCTGTCAAATAAATTTGCCTTATTGCTTAGGTTATAAAAGACAAATTTAGGTTAATTTAGTTTAGTACCATAATAGTTAATAAGTACTAACTAATCAATTTTCCATTTTCTTATTTGGAAATAACGCACAAGTGAAGATCACTATAAATATGTTCATAGTAAAGTTACTTATAAGTTAAGTTATTTCTAAATAATTAGAAGTAACATACATTCATAAGAACGTTTTACATAATATGAAATGAAGATATTATCTTACTTAAGTAATGCATACACTAACAATGACTAAGTTGTCGCTAGAAATCCTATTGGATAGGCAAGTAGTTGAAGCATGTCGCCGAAATTGATTAAGGAAGGAGCAAAAATATTTACTCTGTCTCCGGAAATATGTAAAATAGTGACTGCCACAACATCATGTCATCATAAATTCATGAATTAGGGAAAATATCGAGTATAAAGCGGCCTTTGCATTTATTCCTAAGATACAAAAACCACAGTCTTCCAAAGAAATTGTTGCATTACTAAAACTGACATTTTATCCTATTACTTTAAATGAGCAATTCTTATCTATCTTTGTATAATTCTGACGCTAAACTCGAAAACGTTCTAACTATTTTGATGATAATTTTCATACAGGGATTATTTGACGTCAGGAATTGAATGCTCTAGGTCTTATGTCTTCAAAAAACGCGCATAAAATTTAAAATCTGAACTTCTTTTTATACCACCTTTTAAGTCACTTAGAAGGCGAATAGGTACAGCTTCTTTTTAAACCACCTTCAAAGTCACTAAATATTAGAATAGATACATTATAGATACAATCTAGATGTTAAAAATACTGAACGATGCTCGTTCACCCAGGTAAAACCGAGCCAAAGATTAGCGAGAGCCTTTAGAGAGTTTTCCAACTGCGAGCGAAGCGAAGCAGCCATCTGAAGCCGTAGGCCGAGGCGGGGTTCGGACGAGAAGCGTCTAGGGGCAGAGCCCCTAGAATCTTTATATATAGGCTACTATAATTAAAATTAATTTAGTCCAATTAAACCATTGAAGGTCTGCAACTTTATTTCACACTTAAATCATTTTACCAATCAAATAGCACATTAGATAATTAAAACATATCATATTATAAATAAGTAGTGTTTGAATATACTAGGGCTCCACATGCCAACCCCGTTGGAACCTTCTGTACACGTATTTTATTTGTTCTATGTAATAAAGCAGTACATTAACTTAATGGTAAAATATTTGTTTTGGCAGAAACTATTTTGTTTTAACTATGTTTATTTTGTATGACTGATTCAGAAATGTATAGTGAGCATTGGTCCATAACGGCCAAGCAATCTGTTTTGTACAAAATAAAGAAACAGAAAATGTATTAAACCTTTATAAATTTGGATTAGGTTAGCCTACAATTTTGTTTACAATTTGAACTGCAAGATATATATATGTGTTACAGGAAAGATATTTTATTGAACTGAATACTTATGGAGTTATATTAACATTTGAATCAATGTGTTTGGTCTTGTTGATGCAATAATATTTTGAATAAAAATAAAGCAAATAGTAAGCACACTAGAAAAATAAATTACCCATAATACTCATGAACTCTGATAACATAAAACGAAACTTACGTCGATTTTATAATGCTGATAATAAAAATACTATAAATTCAACTGGCATAACCCTTATTTTTTCTTTTAAATCACTAAGTTGAAGTTTTAACAAATCTATATGAACCATTTTTACAGTAATGGACATTTAGCAGCCTTACATAATGTCATTTAGTAAAAAAAAGTTAGTTTTATAGCGATTGGAATTACTCTTATAAAACTTGCTTAAACCATGTCAGCATTGACAACTCAGTTGTAAAGTGATGCTGGTTCAATTAGAAGTTCAATAATTCAATTGTCCTGACTCTTTTACTCTACAAATACCGTTAAGTCTACTCAATAGACTGCTTAAGTGTTAAGTATTACAAACTTTACATCGGCCTACCTAGCTATGCCAAGGGGATTTTTAACTCTATAAATTTATACAATTATATACGGACTATTTAGGTTATATACGGTTGTATAAAATTATATACGGTTGATAAAACTGTATGCATATTTCTTGAATTTGCCTTTTTTTGTATACCAAAATAAAGATAAACATGCTATCGTTTAATGGGAAGTATAACAATTTATTTTTATTGTAAAGGGGCTGTTACCTCCAGTTCACTTATTAGACGTAACTTATTCAATTGCGTGTGTTATTATTTATTTTATTTCATACTAGAGGGCTCCGCCCCCTGCTCGCTTTGCTTGCCAACCACGTGGTGACACGCGTCGAAGCAAATGCAAACACGTTATTTTATATAAATAAGCCATACTATTAAATTCTAATGTGTCTTATTTATTTTAATTAGGATTTAACATAGCATTTTCTTATTTTTAAATTCCTTAATTTATGAAGTGTTTATTCTCTATATTTAAGGAGAGTATCACAATCAACATTTTTAATACATTTTCACTCCTTAGCAGAACGCGATAAAATGTCAATCTATGATACTTTTTTTATCTATGTTATAAGAAATAAATGTAAAAAATTTCAACTCTCTATCTTTAAGGAAAGTATAAAAATTAGTATTAATTGTTTTTGGTTTGTTTTAACCCTTAAATAAAAATTAATTCTAGCCTATATTACTCAAGGATAGTGTAGCTTTTTATTAGTAAAACTACTTTTTCGATCGATTCAGTAGTTCAAGAGATTACCCCCTACATACAAACAAATAAACAAACAAAATTTTACCTCTTTATAATATTATTAATAATAACCCCAAAGCTAAGATGATGAATAATGTTAAAAGTTCAAATCAAATTATTTCGCATATTTTATAACAGCAGATATAATAAAGGTTCAAAGAACCTACAAGGCTCAGGTCTACACTTTAATAAAACATAACATAGAAGTTAGAAATTTAAATAATTGCTCCAAAGTTTTAAATCAGCTGTGAATGGAAATATTTGATTCAATTGGTTGCTATGGTAGTAAATACATGTGATGATTCATCAGTCTAGGCCTGACCTAAAATGTTTTCTGACTAAATTAACAAATTAATATAGAAATAAAAAGATTTTATCAAAATTAATTATATAGCCTTTGTTACTCAAGCTTTGTAGCTTTTTATTAATAAAACTATTTTTTTTAATCGTTTCAGTAATTCCAGAGATTACCCACTACATACAAACAAAGAAACAAATTTTACCTCTATATAATATTAGTATAGATAAAAAACTTAAAATTTATAAATAAGTGTCAAATTTTCAGTTCTCTATCTTTAAGGAAAGTATAACAATGAACATTTTTCTATAGGGGTTGCTACTACACGTTCACCCCTTAGAAGCACGTAACAAAATGTAAATAATCCATGATACTTTTTCCATGTATCTTGTAAGAAATAAATGTACAAATTTTCAGATCACTAACTTTAAGGAATATATAACTATTCATTTTTATAGTTTTAGGAGTTGCTTTCACATTTTCACCCCTTTGCAGCACGCGACAAGATGTAAATCTAGTTTATTTTTTATATATATTACCTTGTAAGAAATAAATGTACAACATTTCAGCTCTCTAGCTTTAAGAAACAATTAATATTTATTCTTTTATGGATTGTTTCTACCATTAATTCATTATAGCCTATTATTACCCCCTAGATACAAACAAACAAACAAATTTTACCTCTTTATAATATTACTATAAATTAGTATACATTGATGTATCAAATGATTCAGTAGTTATTATTATTATAATGAAGAAATAATAATCGAATATGTTTATACGTTATACAAATGTTTCCGAAGATAAAAGAATGGTCATACCTTCTTAAAATTTGTCTAAATGCATATTTTGATGGTACAAGGTTGTATTTATATTTATTTTGTTACATCAAAGCAAATCTTATAACGTATTATAGAATACATTAGTTTTATAATTTATATTTTTTTAAATCAACTCCACAAGACATTATATTATTTATTGAATGAAGTTGTATACATTACCCCAAAGTATAATATATGGTTTTGTTTAAGAATTATAGATGATTAGATGTTCAATGAGTACTGTGGTGAAATTAAACAATAAGAAACACTGAAGCCCCAACCACAAGTTTGGTGAATAAACTACACAAATAAACTGAAACAAATATTCTAGCTATTGTGGCTGGGGCTTCAGTGTTTCTTATTGTTTAATTTCACCACAGTACTCATTGAACATCTAATCATCTATAATTCTTAAACAAAACCATATATTATACTTTGGGGTAATGTATACAACTTCATTCAATCAATAATATAATGTCTTGTGGAGTTGATTTAAAAAAATATAAATTATAAAACTAATGAATTCTATAATACGTTATAAGATTTGCTTTGATGTAACAAAATAAATATAAATACAACCTTGTACCATCAAAATATGCATTTAGACAAATTTTAAGAAGGTATGACCATTATTTTATCTTCGGAAACATTTGTATAACGTACACACGTACTTACGCTTCCTTTCAAAGGAGTCGGTTAGTTATTAAGTTTTCTAAGTAAATTAAAACACACAAACTAAACTTAATGGATGTTTAGACAATGAATACACCTGACCATGTTAGAATTTGTTATATTTAGAACAGTCCGTTAATACAATCTGCTCAATATTTACTTCAAACTAATTTCAAATTTATTGAGTTCTTTAAATGAAATTTAAACATTTCTACGCCAGTCAGTAATTTTCGTGTAATATTTTTATTTGATTAAAAACTACGTAGAAAACACTAAGAAGTAAATGTGTACATTACTGATACACAGAGTGAACTATGCGGCAAAGTCTTGGAAGCTCATTTTATAGCTAAAAATAAGAAAAAAGCATATAAGTTCACAGTAGGCCCAAAAATGCTTCGTTTTCCAGATATCCGTCATTTTGTTTTTTGTACAAAATGATTCAATCTAGAGAAATGTTTGATTGATTATTGTGTTCAAACTTGACATGAAGTTTAACCTAACAATGATATATCTCAAACAAATAACCGATTAAAATCAATCATGGGTTTCAAAATAGCAGCTTTTTGAAAACTTCTAAAATAAATTTCTCAAAAACCGTACATTTTAACAAATAAAATACCTTTTTTGTGGACTTTTGATTCATTATCGGAGGTCTCACGGTCAAAAAAATTGGATGAAGAATAAAGTTAAAGATAATAACAGCATGTATTTACTGTGTTGGTATAGGATACCGGGTTGAACAAACCAATCATTACACATAATTTAACTATTACCCTTCATCCGATTGTTTTAACTGTAAAACCATCCCGATAGTTAATCAAAAAAGCTACAAAAATGTGTCTTTAATGTACGGTTTTTGAAAAATTTATGTTTGAAGTTTTCAAACAGCCGCCAATTTGAAACGCATAATTGGATTTAATAGATTATTTTTCTTGAGATAGATCATTGTTAGGTTAAACTTCATGCCAATTTGTAAATCAATCGGTCAAACATTTCTCTAGATATGAATTATTTTGTACAAAAAACAATCTGGAAAACGAAGCATTACCTATGTTTATATGAACCATTTCATTATTTTTATGTATACTACTTAAACACACAAGCATTTTTTACATAGCTTTTGGATATTCCATGTAAATTAGTACTTCTCGAAACTAGCTTGTTAAGAATATATTATGAGTTAGGGAATTACTTTAGTTAGTTATTGTATTAGGGCCGTACAAATTTGGTGCAAATGTATTTACTTTCTGTTTGTAAGTCATTCAGCAAATATCTAACAAGTTCATTAATTTTCATATTGTATACCTAAAGCTAGTTTTAAAAGATTACTCCAAGAATTTGTCCTTTATCACAGTTTCGTTTTTTTTTTTTAAGGAAATAAATCAACGTTTGTAACGCTTTACACATATTTCAAGTCAAACTGTAAGTTTTTTGTTCGGCGATGTAATTTGTTAGCAATCAAAATTGAAGTTATTGCCTTCAAAAAAATAATAATTAGAAAAGGGGTATACGATTGATAGTGATGACCGAAGGTACTTGGTAGAATTCCATAATAATTAAAAGACAAACACAATTTTTTGTAATTTCTACGAGATTTTACAAAATTTTTAATCTCGTAGAAATTACAAAAAATTGTGTTTGTCTTTTAATTAAAAGGGGTATAAAGTAATTACGCAAAAGTTTTGATTATAAAAGTTATATAATTGTCTATCCATGCAAATAAATTCCCTTCCATAAGAAATACTAATAGATTTTCTAGCAACTTTAGATTTTAAAGCACACGGAATTAGTTTAGAGACTATTTAAGGCCCGCGCACACCAAACGCGGGAAGCGGGAGCGACGCGAATTTAGTTCTAGGAAGTTCCCGCGCGGGACTGTAAAACAACGGCGGGATATGAGAGAGCGCACATCAAACGCGAATCGTTCGCGCGGGATCATGTCGCGGGATCGTTACGCAACGTCGTCCCGCCTGATTCGCTGCATGCAGCGTTTTCCCGCGCGAATAGAGCGGGAACCGTACAGTCACTAGTCACACAACAGGTGTCTACTCGTACTCGGTAGGCAGTGCTTTGTGCTTTGATTGTGCAGACGTGTGTTTAGAGTAACTATGAGTAATTTAACAGAAATGTTATTAGAGTGTGTGTACACGTATCTAGTCCTTTATGACTTAAATAATAAGGACTACAAAAACATCAAGAAGAAAGACTGGATTTGGGACGAGATTGGGAAAGAGTTGAAGGTACCTGGTGAGTACGTGTTGACAGCTATTTCTTTTCGTTACATTTACATTTTAAAATCCCCTTGGATTCACCTTGGTATGTGTTCAGTGCTGTGGTTGGGCTTTTGTATTTTGTAGGTTGAAAGTGTTTACTCTTGATTGTAATTCTAATTGTTTTGATCAATGAATTAAATGTACACAGCTACTCACTGGTACATAATTTTAACAATTCGCCAAAAATAGTAATTCTGTCCCAATCCAAAATAGTTCTGTACCTTTTTTGTAGAGAAAGGTTTAAAGAATTCATATATACAATTAAAAAAATTATTGATGTAAAATTGTAAAAGTTATTAGCTCAAGAAACAAAAAAATTTCAGTAACGAAAGGGAAAATTTCAATTTTAGGCTTTCATAACTAATTAATTGTAAACATTTTTTGGAATTTTTTCGTAAGCGTAAAAAAGTTTCGTAATTTAGTTCCTCGGGGAAGATAGATTTTCGGTAGTTCGTGTCTTTCTTCACAATATCATCGCTGATTAAGCCAAGTAGTTCATCAAAGCAGGTTGGTGTCATACGAAAGTAAATGTAAACCCTTTTTTCATCCATTCGGAGATGCGACATCAGGGTGTGATATTCCCCATACTGTTATCTTTACTTAATTATAGCTTGTACCCACGTCTTCTTATGAATTTCATCCTCAGCCAAGGCGAACAGCAACAAAGCCTCTTCTTCATCACCACAACACTGTCACCTTACCGACTGAGTTCGCCGCGAAACTTCCCGCGTTGTATGTGCGTCACATAAGATCCCGCGCGAACAGTTCCCGCGACTAAATTTCTAGGAACTAGACAATTCGCGTCGCTCCCGCTTCCCGCGTTCGTTGTGCGCGGGCCTTTAAAAGGGTGAAAAGATTTTTGAAAATGCGTATCCTTTATTGCTTTGATGATGATTGGTTTATTGGTTTAGTGATATGTGATATCTTAGCTATAGAGTGTATTTTGTGTTTTGTTTTTGTGGTAGATATCCATTTAAAGGTATGGCGGTTAAATATTTCAACTACACAATTAGAAGTCAAAAGTTCGTACTTCTAAACCTAAATCGGCAGACAACACTATAGTGTCGTTTCAGTGAGCCGAGACAGCACTTTTGCTAACGTCTGATTTTATCGAATATTTCACCCACTACAAATCATTAAATCTCAATAAAACAAAAAACATTAGAAAGAAAATGTTTCAAACTTTAATTTTTGTATTTACATATGTTTTGTAAAACGTAAAATTTACATATGTAATCATCGTTTTAAAATAATTGTAGCTTTTCTAAATCAATTGATGCAGTTTTAAATGTAAAAAGGCATAATTATAAGCTTGTTTAGAAAATATATAGATTATACATTATTTTCCTATGTATTTTGAAGCTATTGCAATGTAAAACTTGGAAAAAGTTATATTTCTATTCAAACGTAAATATCCGAAAGTTGAAATTTCAGTGTTTTTCAAGACAAAACTTGATATAACTTAAGAACCGTTCGTAGTACACAAATACAATAAATTACTACTTATTGTTTAGCATAATGCTCAAATAATACAGTAGATATATGGTTATAGCATTCACAGAACTTTATATAAAAATATTTGTATATAAAGCAAAAAACATAAAAATATATTTCGGAATGAAGTTTTTTAACGCTAGGAGTTAACAAATAGAAAATGTAATGCGTAACGACATTAAGTGTTATTAATTGGGTGCTATGGCAATGAAAAATATAAAATATTAGTAACAACAAAAGCGTTACCAAATTGGTCGCTACGGCAATGAATGTAAACACATTCAAAAATCATTTGTTTTGGTTCATCAATTTAAATTAAGATCGGTCCTGCCGGCGTAGTTTAATCATTATCGTCAAGCACTGAAATACATCCAACATAAAATGTTGGTTCATCAGTGTTGGCCTAACCTAAAATTATTGTTACCTGCCTTAACGGCAACATACAGGCAATAATTTTAGGTTAGGCCTAGAAAGTAATTTAAAGTCTAAGCCCAACATAACATTGTTGTATATGTATGTTGCCGTTAAGACAGGTAAAATAAATTAAACATACATAAAATAATTTTAGGTTAGGCCTAGAAAGTAATTTAAAGT
>JAGFPH010000371.1:548425-573551 GCA_018207615.1 Philaenus spumarius
AGGTTAGGCCTAGAAAGTAATTTAAAGTCTAAGCCCAACATAACATTTTTGTATATGTATGTTGCCGTTAAGACAGGTAAAATAAATTAAACATACATAAAATAATTTTAGGTTACTCCTACACTGATGAACCAACATTTTATGTTTATTGAATGTATTTCAGTGCTTGACGATATATCTGAACTACGCCAGGCGGAACCATCGTCTCTTAATTTAAGTTGATGAACCAAAACAAATGTTTATTGAATGTGTTTACAATGAATGGACATTTAACTGTGTTTATCATCTTAGCTTTGATGTTATATATAATTCTACACATTATAATAACATTAAACGTATGGAAAAAGTAAATATTTGTATAAAAAACAATCCATTAATAAACGGCAATTGAAAGATTAAAATTATGTGTGTATGTTGCCGTTCAGGCTGGTAAAAGAATTGAAGAAAAAGTGTGATGAACTTCGATCCTGACGGGGGTGTTATGGCCTCACACTTTACATTAAAAAAAAAATATCTTATAATATTGAAGGTGTACCAACATAATTCTACCTACATTTTTTGATGACAATAATTATTATCCCTAAGAAAATTAAAAACAAAAATTAAAATCCCTTTAGAGTACTAAAGGGATTTAAATTTTTTTTATAAAAAGTACTTATGAAGTACTTATATCGCTTCAAAAATAGATCTGCAAAATTAAGTAAATTAAACATTTCGAGGATTAAAGTAAACAAATAATTTTTTTATATATATTTGTTACATATATCACACACTTAAACTTATGTTCAAAACATTTTTACCACTAATACAAAATATGATCCTCCTCAGTAGCGATCCAATTAAATTCAATTTTAAACTTACAGTTCTACTCGTACAAAAGTCAAAACTAGTCACTTATGTACCAGTCACAGACAAATATAACAAACTATTATTTTAGTTCCGTTTTCTCTTTCTGCGTGTTTTAGTACTATGTTTTTGCAGAATTATACTTTGACTTGGATACAAAATCAATGTCTTTCTTCGCAATGTAACTGTTTTTCTTGAGAACAGTGTTGGTCTACTTTATGACCCGGCTTCCCTTACCATTTCCGCCAGTGAAAGCACGTCTGGAGGAACAAGTTTATTTACTGATATTTTAATGTCTTTACTTGTTCTTAGAAAAATATGCTGAATAACTTTGAACGGAGTAAAGGGAACTGCTTCTTACACATTTTTGACAACGTTTATTTGGAGATTATTATTTCTGTAGCAGTTGAAAGAAACATGTTTTAAATAAAATCATTATGATACATGTCGGCAGATACACGGTATAGGTCAGGGAAGTATCCCATGAACATAATGAATCTGCAAACACATGAAATTGGCAAATAATCGTTGTAATGGTGACGTCTAACTTCGTTAAGAACCTCACTAAATAGTTATGAGCATTTTCTAATTTGGATTTATTCAACAAATTAAGTTAAAAAATGACGATCTTTTTCTCAAAATAATTGTCTAAATGACACTTTAGTTTACAAACTTATTCTACCGAAAGTAAAATTTAAAAAAAATCATGTCGTTTCGTATTTCAATACTCTGTTTAGATACCGGTAAGTTGATTCGAATAACAGTAAATGATTTATGTCACTTAAAAATTAATAATATAACTAAAGAAAACAGAACTGTACAACAGAGGGAAAATAAAACAAAAGACAGGTATCTGAAATTAGTTGATATATACCGTGACGGGCGAACAATGGGTATTGATCAACATTTCTCGTATGAAGGTCGTTCGTGCTTTTTTACTGCGGCAAAGTACAGTTAAATGGCAAAGCATGCTTTATAATTTGCATTACATTTGATTTTGACAAAATCATACACGAACAAAATATTTAAATATACCGATAAATTTCAGCGTAGAGTAAAAAAATTGCTTTTAAAACTGAAATACTGGTAAATTAATTAAGTTTTACAGTTACATATTATATATTATACAATAAAAACTTTAATTTTAATAGATAGAATTTATTTTGGCTTTATGTGAAATTTTTGACCTTTTCAAAATTATATAACTTTTTTCAATCCCATTTTCATAACAGTAGATTTATATAACTTATATTTCAATAAACATAGCCTACACGTTATTTTCTCGAGTATTTATAAAGATATTCATCAGCTGTGACTGTGAAATCTTCCCAGTAACGTTTTCAAATAAATAAATTTTTATAAATTCTAAAAACATTTTCGATTTGGCCAATATTATTTTGTTTAACTCATCCTAAAAATATTATTTGGCGGAAGACATCGTTCCATGCAATCTTTCTAAAAAAATATACTTACTTATAACGTATTCAAATCACTAGAAAAACTTAACCCTTGAAAGCAATTCACTCTTTAATGCTAAGCATTTTTAGGGCATCGCGCAAACGAATTTTGAAAAATTAATAGTAAGTACAAATTTGGATTTATATATCTCATATTATATATTTATGTTTTCAGAAAAGATCAGAGAATAATATAGTAATACATAATGTACTATAAGCCAGACTTTTATTTTTAAACTAGTGGACCTAGCAATGCTTTGATATTGCTTGATTTAATTTAAAGGGTAGTGAAGTTATTCCATTTCATTACATTGACTTAAGGGATCGAATTGCAAAATGTTTTTTATGCCACTTAAGAAAATACTACACAAATTTAGATTTATAGATAATAAAGTAAACCTTTTGCTTTCTTTTACCTAATCTAAAAAAACTGATAGTTGTAAAGAATTGTAAAAACCTGATTCTAAATTAGCCCAATTGGTTGCTAATCAACGTGTTTTGGTTCATTATAGGCCCAACCTAAAATTATGTTCAGTTTGTGATCCAAATCCGCTGTTTTTATATATTATGTAACAACCGATGAGTGAATTGAATTAAAATATAGTAAGCACTTTTAGTTGATTTTTGTTTTTGTTTGCTTTAAGTTGGTCAATCTAACCTAAAAAATCTGTTGTTTTTGGAGAATAATAAACTGATTATAAAATGATGAGTAAAGTTGCTATGGTAATAAATGTAAATAAACATGACGTGTTGCTAAGCTTTGTGTCTGAACAGCTGTTTTTGTGCACTGTGGTCTTGATCCATACAAAAGAGGCTGTTTAATTTTTTCCCAAATTTGAAACTTTTTCAGGATACTTAAAAAAAAATATTTTTATAAAAACCAAGTTTTTACTATTACAAACATTTTAAAACAAACATAGCCAAATTGGTCCAGCCGTTCTTATAAAGGATCAGCAATTCATTTTTATCATGTAGATATCGATATACCTGTCAACATGCTCCTTACTTTGTTTTTGGTCACGTCCTACTTGTACCTTTTTTACAACTACTATATTTACGGGACTAAGGGGTAAAGTATGCAATGTTGGTACATTTTAAGGGGTATAAAGTATGCAATGTTAGTACATTTACGGGGTAGTATATGCAATATAGATACACATACGTAATGTGTAGTTTAATATTCCGTGAACCACAGATTAATAATTAAGTGCATAAGAAAATATATAACTTAAAAAATACATTTTAAAAACAAAAGATTTTATGTAGGCCTACATAACTATGGTGAGGGGGATTTTTAACTCCGTAAATATATATATTTATAAGGATTACTAACTGTATGCCTATTTATCAAACAGTTTTATTTACATAATATAATAACATATATATATATATATATATCAATAAAGAAAAAAATAAAATTTTGTAATTGATTTTTATTTCATATTAACATATCCTATAGTTGAAATGTTTTAAATGTTATAAAATTAGGCCAGTCGGTAGAGGTAATTTTAGACCAAAAGTTCCAGTAATTTACAATACGGCTGATTTTTTTTTTATAAGTACATTCAAGTATGTAGATTAACATAAAAAAAGTTTACCAGTCTATCGATTTCCCAAAGTCGAAAAAAAAACCGATTATCAATTCTAAATTGGCCAAATTTTAATATATCGAATTGAAACTTGACGTAGGAGTTAAAATATATATTTTAAACATTTATGCTGAGTCTCAGCTTGTTATCTTGAAAATGACCCGATCTAGGAGTCGATTTCGATTATCGATTTTAGGAGTACCGGACCCACGAACTAATTTCAATCTATTCCAAGTTCGTCAATTTTTAGAATATCAACACCAAATTTGTTTTAAAAGTTGAGTACACCAGTATAAATATTCTTAGTAAGTATGAACGATTTTTTTCATGTTATTTTTAAAAACGAGGCGCTTGAAAATAGTCTTCTGTTTTACCTATCTCGTTTTAACTATAACACCTTTAGATTCAACGACTCCATTTTCGACATTTTTGAACATATCGATTTAAAAATTGGTACAGAAGTTAAAAATACAATTGTTTTTTGCTATACTTATTTTAAACACTATATTTTCAAAAATGACTAATCTGCAGCTGATCAACTCGAGCGTGTTGATGAAAAATCTAAAAAGGTCTAAAATTATAATTTTTAATTTACTTGTGCTATTAAAAGTAAATAATGAAAAAGGTTTATACTCCTTGAACTTGTTTTAATATATATATTTAACTTGTAAAAAAACTTTCAGGTTGATATTTTGAAAATTCTCTAAACTGGAGCCGATTAAAATTAGTTCGTGGGTCCGGTACTCCTAAAATCGAGAAACCCATTGATGAGTCAAGTGGCTCTAGATCGGGTCATTTTCAAGATAACAAGCTGAGAATCAGCATAAATTTTTAAAATATATATTTTAACTCCTATGTCAAGTTTCAATTTGATATATTAAAATTCGGCCAATTTAGAATGACCCAATGCTCCATATATGAATAAGATGTCCTCTTTTAGTGCCTGATGCAAAATACATACCTGCATTATCGATTTTTTTCCAGACAAACCATTACTCGGAGGAAATAAATACATATGACCTTTTTTATTGAAAAATACCTCCCCTACACGTTGGTATTTTTTATTTTTCTCTATCTTCATCATAGCTCGAAATATTAAGGATAATCGAAAAAAATGATAATCGATTTTTTTTCGACTTTGGGAAATCGATAGACTGGTAAACTTTTTTTATGTTAATGTACATACTTTAAGGTACTTATAAAAAAAAATCAGCCATATTGCAAATTACTGGTAGTTTTGACCTATACCGACTGGGCTAAATAGTCAAATGTTGTAAAATCTAGATACGATTTCATAAAACTGTAGGAATATTTGTAAACTTTTTGTATTTATATTACATTATTATATATCAAAATAAATATACAAATATTATATTTTGACTGCTTTTTATTTCATATTGATATATCAAATGAAACAAATAAACATAACATTGTATATATTATAGAGGTTAATATATTAAATATTTGAAAGTAATTAATATTATAATGAAGATATTAATAATCAAATAATATATTCATACGTTATACGCAGATTTACGAACGTTTCGAAGTTAAACTAATGGATATTTCTTATTTAAATTTGTATAAATCAATTCATTGATGATAAATGGTTGCATTTGAATTCATTGTTTAACCTCAAAACAAATCTTATAATGTATTATAACCTACATCAGTTCTATAACTCATACTAAAAAAAATTAACTTCACAAAAAATTACATATTATTGATTGAAGTTGCAAACATAATCCCAAAGTATAATCTACGCTAGGTTTTGTTGAAGTATTTATAGTTGATCGGTGAAATCAACTGTTATATTGTATTGTCACTCACGTGCGTTCGCTGGCTTTTATAGGGGTTGATAATGTCTGTGTATGTTATTAGAGGAGTGTAAATGCAATGTATGCTTTAGGCCTATAGATACGTATGTAAGTGGTAATACTATAATGTATGCATATATTATTAAGTTTACAAAAATTTGCCCAACAAGGTTTCTTTAAGTTTTAATGCAAAACATAAACAAAGATATCTTAATCTGTATTTTTGTTCAGTCAGTACAAAATGCTGATCACATTAACTAGGGTATTACCTACTTTGGTTCCCTGTTTAGTTAAACAACATAAAGAAGACCGCAACAATAATAATCATCCACACAATGCTTTTAGGCCGCCTTCACACTGAAGTGGCGAGGCTGCCACGCGGAGGCACGCTGCATGCGTTGTGCCAGTGCATCCGCGAGTACGATGCAAGGAGATTACACATTGGAATGGCGCCACGTGGCCATACATTTATATCTGACTATGCTCGGTATGTTCAAAAATGTCAACAAGCGAAGATGAGCTGTTCCTGTTGTTAGCAGTCGTATTAACAGAGTATATTATTATACACATTCTGTGAAAAAATCATCGAGATACGATAAATTTTAATTATTTTATTAATCAATAATTATTATTACATTTTTAGTATTGAAAACGTATATATACTTTGTAAACAAAATTTACAGTACATTTAAAAATGTATTTCTTTTGATCTATATATTCGTTTTTAAATATTAAAAAAGATTTGGATTCCACAACAAAATACATAATTAAAATAAACGTAAAATAATACAAAATATAAAAATATTGTTCACCATTTGTCGAATTTGAAATAGTAACTTTTATAGGCCTAATCAGTAAAGGAATTAAAATTTTCTGTAACAATCTGATTTATTTAAATTGTTATTGTAGGTATGTTTTCTAAACGTGGTTCAAATTTTATTAAAATCGGTTAAATATTTTTAAAGTTATTCAATTTTTACTGAAGACATAACAAACAATTTCTCACCGAATAAAGATGTCGGAAAGTAATTTTTATAGGCCTAATCAGTAAGGGTATTAAATTTTGTTGTAACAATCTGATTTATTTATATTATTATTATAGGTATGTTTTCTATATGTGGTTCAAATTTGATTAAAATCGGTTAAATATTTATAAAGTTAGTAAATTTTTATTAAAGACATGAACAAACAGTTTTTTTACTGAATAAAGCTATCGGAAAGTAGTTTTTATAGGCCTAATCAGTAAAAGCATTAAAATTTGTTGTAACAATCTGATTTATTTATATTATTATTATAGATATGTTTTCTATATGTGGTTATACATCGGTTAAATATTTTTAAAGTTATTGAATTTTTACTGAAGACATGAACAAACAGTTTTTCACTCAATAAAGATATCGGAAAGTAGTTTTTACAGGCCTAATCATTAAAAGTATTACCATTATTTGTTGTAACAATCTGATTTATTTAATGTGGTTCGAACTTATTGAGCTAGGATAAATATTTCTAAATTTGTTCAATTTAGAACCTGTGTAACACAAATCAGCCCTGAAGTAAACACTGACGAAGGCCAGAGAGTGGTATCTGCGCATGCGCTGGGTCGAGGTGCGTGTGGCATGCATCGCCAAACACCGACCGATCGGTGTTCGAGTGGCAGATGCGTGGCTCAGCGCGATGCACGGAAGATGCGCCACGCCACTGCTACTTCAGTGTGTAGGATCCCGTTTAAAAGCATTGGTTGATTTTCGCGTGGCGAGCAGCTACTTGCCACTTGCAGCAAGCTGCATGCCACGCAACTTCAGTGTGTAACCCGCCTTAGGCGGGTTACACACTGAAGTGGCGTGGCTGCCACGCGGAGGCACGCTGCATGCGTCGTGCCAGTGCATCGGCGAGTACGATGCAAGGAGCTTACACACTGGAATGGCGCCACATGGCCATACATTTATATCTGACTATACTCAGTATGTTCAAAAATGTCAACAAGTGAAGATGAGCTGTTCCTGTTGTTAGCTGGAAAATAAATTTAAATTACTTTATTTATAAATTATTATTATAAAATTTTTAGTATCGAAAACGTACATACTTTGAAAACAAAATTTACAATACATTTTTTAAATGTACATATCTTTTGATCTATATATTCGATTTTAAATATTAAAACAGATTTGGATTCACATTAAAATTATCTTTAACTTGTTATATTCATAACCCAATACATAACTAAAATAAATGTCAAATAATACAAAATAAAAAAATATTGTTCACCATTTGTCGAATTTTAAATAGTAATTTTTATAGGCCTAGTCAGTAAATGTGTTGAAATTTGTTGTAGCAATCTGATATTTTTAAATTGTTATTGAAGGAATGTTTTCTAAACATGGTTCAAATTTTATTAAAATCGGTTAAATATTTTTAAAGTTATTAAATTTTTACTGAAGACATGAACAAACAATTTTTCACCGAATAAAGATATCGGAAAGTAGATTTTATAGGCCTAATCAGTAAAGGTATTGAAATTTGTTGTAACAATTTGATTTTTTTAAATTGTTATTGTAGGTATGTTTTCCAAACGTAGTTCAAATTTTATAAAAATATGTTAAATATTTGTAAAGTTATTCAATTTTTACTGAAGACATGAACAAAACATTTTTCACCGAATAAAGATATTGGAAAGTAATTTTTATAGGCCTAATCAGTAAAAGTATTACAATTTGTTGTAACAATCTGATTTATTTATATTATTATTATAAATATTTTTTCTATATGTGGTTCAAATTTTATTGAACTCAGATAAATATTTCTAGATTTGTTCAATTTAGAACCTGTAGAACACAAATCAGACCTGAAATAAATACTGACGAAGGCCAGAGAGTGGTATCTGCGCATGCGCTGGGTCAAGATGCGTGTGGCATGCATCGCCAAACACCGACCGATCGGTGTTCGAGTGGCAGATGCGTGGCGCAGCGCGATGCACGGAAGATGCGCCACGCCACTGCTACTTCAGTGTGTAGGATCCCGTTTAAAAGCATTGGTTGATTTTCGCGTGGCGAGCAGCTACTTGCCACTTGCAGCAAGCTGCATGCCACGCAACTTCAGTGTGTAACCCTCCTTAGGCCGCCTTCACACGAAGCCACTTAGCAGCGCTTCTCGGTGGTTGGTTCTCCCTTCACACGAAGCCACTTAGCAGTGCTTCTCAGTAGCCGGCGTTGTGGCGCTGCTACGGCCGTAGTGGCACTGCTACGGCGCTTCCACGCCCGTTGTGTCGCTTCTCGTTGCTATGCTAAATTTCAATGTGTGCATTACTAGAAAATAGGTAAGTATCGCATTACCAACTATCAGCATTGAAGAAAGAACACTGTTGTTTCTTCAATGCTATCAGTCGTTGTAAGTGTTATCCTTCAAATACTTTGTGATATTTTAAAGCTAACAAATGCTTTTACTATGCTATATAACAACAACAAATTACAATTTAATGTAAAGAAACAATTTCCATACTAAAACAGAATTATATAAGAACAACTGCTAATGAACTAAATACAATTATTTATTGTTATTTAACCCTATAAGCGTCAATGTTAAATTTTTACGGATTCTTGTGTGTTGCAAGTATTTTTTTTTAATTCGCCAAATATCTAGTAATTTTATAGCTTTTTTACAGAAAAAAATCCAAAGAATTCATATATGCAACTAAAACATTTATTGATGTAAAATTTAAAAAGTTACTAGGCCACGAAGCAAAATAATGTTCAGTAACGGAAATTTTTTAAACTTTAGGCCTACATTAAAATTTGTCCAAATTTTTTGTATTTTTTTCAAAATAGCCTACATAAAAATTTTGTAATTTAGTTCTAAATAAAGGTGTATAAAAATATATGTCAATTTTAAAACTGTTGTTTAGTAAGCACCAGTTTTTATATTCCTACTACAAAACCGCTAACAAAAATACATGCCTCTTTTGAAACACTAATTAGGAATATTTTTATATGCTTTACCCAAAAATACAATTTTATAATACAAAATTGTAAAGACTAAATTATAAAATTAATTGAACTGTATACTTGAAAATTTAAAAATTATCTTATTTTATAAATGTATTGCACTTTGTTTCACTAAATTAATACAAATTACGCTAAAGTCTCTCTTATGTGTACTATACATTTTCAATCTTATTGCTGTATTCTAAATGTTTAAGGTCCCATATAGCAGGCCAATTCTCCACTTAACTTATAAAATCTTCAATGTTAATTTTTTCCGTTATGTCACTCTCAGACGCCATTTCTTCAATAAATAAAACTTTCGCACGTCTGCAAGTTTAAACTGTTCAATCAAGACTGATTGTTATTGTGTTAAAGCTGGCCAGCAGGGCTTCGACGAGGTACCAGTGGCGCGTAGCAGCGACTAAAAATGTGGCGACGTGTGAAACCTACCATTTAAAACTATGTTTCAACATCAGCAGCGCTACTTTTAATCGCCGAGATCTGTGGCGAAGGCAAATTCCGTAACAGGCAGTGTCGCTTCTAATTTAGTGGCTGTGGCGGTGTGTGAAACCTTCCATTTATTTCTAGCTTTAGTCGACGGAAGCGCTTCTTAGTGGCGCTGCTAAGTGGCTTCGTGTGAAGGAGATCTTATACTTGGAACCAAGTAAACCTTAATTCATGTAATTTGCCTAAAGCTGGCAGTCAGACATGTTGGTTTCATGAGCTGGGTCAATGCCAATATTGACCATCATTAATGTCTATACTCATTAAACAATATCGTCCCTTCAATATCGACCCTCCCCTTTCAATATTAGTTAGTTAAATTCAATATTAGACGACAGTAAGATAATTTTTAAGCTGGTTAAAACGGGATGTGATTTATTATTAATAAAAGAAACTAAATAAGTAAGTAAGTAAGTTTTATTCATCGCTTCTTTACAAAATCAACAGTATAAAAAATAATAATAGTAGATGTTGCCGTTATCTGTGTTCATTTATTTTATATTGAACAATTCGCCATTTTTATGAAAAGGTTTTTTTGAATACCAAACACAATCACAGAAACATACTACAATCAATGAACATGGTAGAACATGGGTCGTATCAAAACAAACAAGTCCAATTTGAAATTTAACTACATAAATATATTTAAACTTAAAAAAAATCAATTTGAAAAAGTAATCTGTTTAAAAACAAGGAGGAATATTCCATGGAAAATGACATGGGGCCAATCAGCATTGTAATGATTACATAAAGTTTGTCGTTTAAGTTTGTGAGTAGAAACTTCAATTTCAAGAGCTTACCTTAAGGTGTACAGTGTCTCGGTAGAAAAATAAGCGATTGTATCCAATCATTCGTTTCAAAATGGCGGCTGTTTAAAAATGTCAATCCTAAATTAATCAAAAACCGTATTGTTGTACAAAAAATGTCTAGATACCTATTTCGTAGCCCTTTTGATTCCCTATCGATTGTCTAAACAATCGGATGAAGGATAATAGTTAAGTTATGTGTAGTAATTGGTTTGTTCAACCCGGCATCCTATACCAACAAAGTATAACAATATTGTAGGCCTACGTACATATGCTGTTATTATCTTTAACTCAGCTATTCTCCTTCCTCCGATTGTTTTAACAGTTACACCATCCGATAGAGAATCGAAAGGGCTATGAAAAAGGTATCTTGACATTTTTTGTTAAAATGTACCTTTTTAATTAATTTAGGTTTGAAATTTTCAAACAGGAGCCATTTTTAAACGCATTATTGGATATAATCGTTTATTTTCATGATATATATCATTGTTAGGTTAAACTTTATGAAAAGTTTAAACTCAATCAGTCTAACATGTTTTCTCTATATATGAATTATTCTGTAAAAAGAACAAAATGGCGGATATTGGAAAACGAAGCTTTTTCGGGCCAAAGTTTATATATGCTGTTTGTCTTATTTTCAGCTATAAACTGAGCTACCAAGACATTGCCGCATAATTATTAATCACCAAAATGATTCCGGTGAGGAGGAAGACAAATGAATCGTGTGATGAGCCACACATCAGTGGTCTTCCACTCCAAAAAAGAGTTTTATTTTAGCTAATCAGTTTATAACATAATCTTAACAATAACACCATTTACAGGAATACACTTTTTGTGCATATCTTTCATTATATATCTATACATAATTAATTTGCTAGGGGTTATTTTGTGAGTAGAACTCCTCCTAGAGTTTTTAACCGAATTTGATGTTTTTGGTGTCATTTTACAGAGCTCACTCTGAAGTTGTGCTTCCCTTAAAATGAGCTGAATGTATGTTAAGGGCTTCGCCCCAGTGGCCCTCAAAGTTGCCATGTTAATCTTATGGAAGGTCAATCTTAAGGAAGAAGAAGAAAGATTTCTTTTGATTTTATCAGGGGCACAAAAAACAGCTGTTCGTATGAAAAGCTTAAAACAGCTGATTTTGATCAACAGCTGATTTTGATCAACAACTGATTTGGATCAAAAACTGAATATAATTTTAGGTTAGGTAAATCAAGCAATAGCGAAGCGTTGCCATGTCCACTAGTTATACCTTATACTAAATATATACTAGATAATAGGCTAGTATAAGACTTATGCTTCTTCGATGATCGCCTATTATGCTTCCTATAGTGAGTTATTAAGTCTGGTTTTTATGAAATAGAAATGATTATTGCATTAGAAATAATAGACGGATTTTAAAAAGACATTTAAATAAATATAATGTGCCCAAGCACTGTATTAAAATTATCTGCGATACCGACAAAACCACTGTAAATAAAACGATTGAAAACCTTCAATGAATGTTAAAAACTATTTATTTTAACGCTCTATTCATTTCCAACATTTTAAATGTAATGTATACCTAATATGACATTTAGGTATTAGGTATATATTAGGTATAGGTGGACCCCTGCGTGCCTCGCACGCCAATCCAGTTGTAACCTTCGCCTTTACATTTATTACCATAGCAAACAAATGAATAAAATAACAGATAAAACAGCAGTTTGCTCAAATATTTCCATTAACAGCTGATTTTAAACATTGAAGAAATTATTTGTATTTCTAACTTTTAGATTAGGTGTTTATTAAAGTGTAGACCTGAGCCTTGCTGGTTCTTTTAACCTTTATTATACCTGCTGTTATAAAATTTACGAAATAATTTGATTTGAACATTTAACATTATTTACCACCTTATCTTTGGGGTTATTATTAATCCTACACCTTTATTATACATAACATGGTTATTAGTACTTACAAGTAACCGTTCATTTATTATTAGTTATATTTACTAAGTGCTTTTAATAATTAGACAGCTGTTCAATGTTGTAAGATACTTTATGTAACCTCTATCTTAACTCTATCGAAAATGGCGACCAGTCAAATTTTAAATACTCAGTTACCACAATTGTAATTACGTTACAAACACTATGTTCCAGTGGAAAGTAATAATGGTTCTTTGTGTGTTACCTATTTAATAAAATCAGAGGGTCATTCAAAATCTAGTACTGAACAAATATTTACACAATTTGGCATAAGCTTAAAAGGAACAAATAAACTTGCAGTTTCTAGATACATTAAAGCAAGGAGGAATTTACACGACACAGTGTATTTTTTCAATGCTGCGTATTCAGATGTTAAGTAATGTCAGGCTTTACTATTGAGTCAGGCTTTATTTTTGCAAAGAAGTAAATGGATGTCATTTTGAGCGTTTGTTCTAAATTTAGAATTAAGGTAAGTCTTTAGAATTATTACCAATGAAAAGTATGTGGTAATAAGATGTAGTCAACTTTGACTGGTCACTATTTTCGATAGGGTTAAGATAGATACCTCTAATTTGTGTCATTCTTCTTAATTAATCAGGCCCTTTAAAATGAGATGGGGTTTGTATTTAATATTTTTGAATTACCCTCTCAACCCCCATTCTGGTGTAAGGGATGAAATGGTCATTTACTCCAAAATTCATCTCCATGTGCCGTATAGAGATACCCCGAAACTCATTTATTTATTTATACTTGCTCCAAAGTCAAGAGGGGGTCGGGTAATTTTTGGACACTCTGTATTGTGATTTTGTAGTAAATTTTACAATCCGCTTTACAGCTTACCGTAGTAGATCCACAATAATCACGTTCGAATTGTAAGTAGTAGAGTTAACAAATGGCGGACTGGAATTATTTTAATGCTAGCTTATGTTGAGAAATCTTCCACCTCAAGGTTTCAATTAAGACTTGATGAAGTGACTAAAACACTGTAATGGAGCTGAGCAAATTTGCTCAAGACGTTCCTCCGTATTAATCAGAGACTCCAATTTAATTACAAGTAAGATGCAGTCGGTTTGGTTCTAAGAATCTGACTCGTACAACTGGAATTTCAAGTTTTAACTCGAATTGAAAATTTACGCGTTGTAATTTTACAGCAAAAAAAATTAAAAAATATATTACTAACGTATGCACCTACTCAATTAATAGAATAGGCCTACTGCGTGGTAAATAGCAGTTTCTAAATACGAGAAGAATATGTTTTATCGATTCAATTTTGTAATTATTTAAAGCACATCATAAAATCGTTTTTTCAAACATCTTTATCCGGTAGTGAAATGTTTTTACAAACGCCATTTGAACAAGTGCCAATATATCAGAATTTATTGCTCTTTTAGCTTGGAATCGAGCTTCTTTCTCGAGTTGGTACATCTGTTTTTGATTCACGTTATTAATGGTGTTTTACAATATCAAGTTATGTGGATACTGAAAATAGCAACTTACGTAAGTAATATGTTAATTAATAATTTTATTTTAGGTAAAATGACTGAGCATATATATATTTTCTTCTTGCATTGACTGTAAATAGCTGACAAATGGAGTTAAAGAAAGACTTTTCTTATGTTTGAAAGTGTTTAGTACGTTTTTATAGGTTTCGGTGTCGTCATTTCTGTTCAGATTCTTCATTAGAGAATTAATTTTGACAAACACGTTGCATTACATATTGGCAATACAAAATAATAAAATAATTTCCTTACTCCAAAATACAATTTGTCATGGCACTTTCCTTGAAAAATACGATTTGGCAATTATTTTTTTTAAATACGAGTGGTATTTTACGAATAGGAATGTTTAAACATTTCAGAGACGGTGAGAGTTTACTAGCAAATTATCAAGACCGTAGTCTAGGTGGAAGACAATGGTTGTTTATCTGAAACTGAGAGTGACTGTATAGAAAATATATTGGATTAATTTGAAATATATTTTGTGTGGGAACGAGATGGTAAATCTATGTTATACACTAGGATTTATTACAGAAGGTGTATGTTATTTAAGAATTGAGTTTTGATTTTTGGATCCTTATGGTGGTTCGTAAACTAGACAAGGGACTTTTTCTTTTGTCCTGCGGAGGTGCAGAATCAGGTGCGTAGTGAGAACCTCGGGCTCTGAGCCTGAGTCTGTTAGTTTTAGGATGAAGTCCTCGAGTGTGGGGATTTTGTGCCCTTCAAAGAAGAACAGATAGTAGGAACCAAGCTGGGGATGCGTACGTAATTACCGGTCTGATGTATGTTTTATACATGGGCAATCTGATACGAAGTGGTAGAGGGCTTTGACGTTTACGACTAGAAGGAGTTTGCTAAAGACAGATTTAGCCCTTGATAGAGTTTGCTTGACGTGACGGGACAGATTTAATTTAGAGTCAAGCGTGATTCCAAGGTATCTGACTTGACAGGTCCATGCTGTGGGTGTTTTGTTGAGAGTTAATTAAACTTTAGGAAATCTACCTTTTGAAAAGAATTGGATAGATTGAATTGTATCTGTGTTCACCGCAATTCTCCACATCCTGAGCCATGGTTGCAGCCTGTCCAACTGTTGTTGGATGACCGACGAACCATATTCCAGGTTAAGAGATCTGTAGTACAACATAGCGTCATCAGCAAAGAGTCGCAGTGATACTTTGGGGATGCATAACATATCGTTAGTATACAGAAAGTACAGTGCCTGCCTCGATGGGTCCACGAGTGGATGAAGTACCTACGACAGTAACCTACTCCGCCTTTGGGCACGATCAAATAATAAGTACCTCTTATAATATGTATTTAACTACAAGATTACTATGCCACGTTGTTATTGGCTCTTCGACTGTACACAGAATAGCCAACTAGTCCTTATTGCCTAAGCTAAGTTGGCCAAATCTACCAAAACTTTTCCGAATAATTATTAATATTGCCCTATGAAGGGCTCTTTGAAATAGGTCCTTTACCGTTTAGATAATTCTGTTGTCAATCATCTCACTTTTACAATAATTTGTATTTTTAAATTTCGCATTATGACGTATTTTTGTTGTTTTTATTGTAACATAAGTAGGAGTTTGTATGTAGGAGGGGGGGGGGGGGTAATCTCTGGAACTACTGAACCGATTTAAAAAAAATAGTTTTACTAATAAAAAGCTACACCATCCCCGGGTAACATAGGCTATAATTAATTTTGATAAAAACATATTTTATTTCAATATTTTTAAATCCAATTGGAAAAAATGTTAGGTTGGGCCTAGACTGATGAACCAATACATGCATTTACATTTATTCTAATAGCATCGAATTGAATAAAATAACATAAAACAGCTGTTTGCTCCAATATTTCCATCAAGAACGGTTTTTAAACTTTGAAGCGATTATTTGAATTTCTTACGTTTAGGTTAAGACCCGAGCCTTGCTGGTTCTTTTAACCTTTATTATAACTGCTGTTATAAAATATAGGAACTAATTTGATCTGAACATTTAACATTATTTACCATCTTAGCTTTGGGGCTATTATTGATCCTACACCTTTATTATAAAGAGAAGATAACACGATTAGGTATGTGTACAGAAGGTTCCACAACGGGGTCGGCGTGTGGAAAACGCAGGGGTTTCCCCTAGTATTGAATAAATACCAATCAATTAAAACACTTTCTATTAATAAATTTAAAATTAGTTTTATGACAGCAGATTATTGATGTTTAACGAAATTTATGATTGTGAAAGAAACACTTTGTTATCAATGCAATATGGATACGTGAAAAAAAATTTAAATATGTATTTATAACAATAATAAATTATATAAAAACATTCTTCCTAAACTTTCATAGTTCCTTGTAAATTTATTATTATTTGGCCTACAAATTTGAAATATAAAACGTCACAATAACCATTGATAAACAGTAAAAGGTTTTCGCCTTACATTGTACCATTCGGTTACTGCCAGATTTTTTATGGAGCGTTTTGTATATTTTACAGTTGTTTTGAGAAATAAATCCACCTTGACATCCATCCCACACGTAAAACTTGTTTAATAACATAATGCGAAGATTAGGAGGAGGTACACAACAAGAGGTAAATAACGCTTTTATGGCAATGCCTTTAATCTACTAAATTCATTTGAACGTTATATAATTTTCGAATAATATTTTCTTTGAATTGCAATATTTCCTCAATTCTAATAAACGCAACTAGCCACTTTAGAGTTCAAAGTTTATAAAAAAACCATGCTCGCTTTAAAGAGTGAACAATCGCTACCGTATTGCTGTCTAGACTCTTTGCTTGTTTGAGCTTCAACGCATACAGATATAATGAGAGTAAATAATATACAGGGTTAGTTAAAAGTCTGGAGACACCCCCTTAACTCTCCACCGAGCATTGATAGAAAATCCAAACCCGGGGGTTGTTTATAGGTCATAAAAGCACACTTCCCCATGCATAGGGCAACGTTGCCCCCCATGTCAAAATCGGAATTTTTGGGGCTACTCAATATTTTTAAATGTAAACCCCTAGTGTGTGACCCCTCATTTTGTAGATCTTGATAAAAGAAAACCAACAGCGCAAACTAGAGGTCTCTATCTCATCCCTATCAAAAATTCTGGGCGATAAACTGGAAAGAGAAATAACAAATGCAATTGTATTAGACTGAAATGAAACAAAAACCTCTGGCTACAATTTTATTTCTAAGCAGTTACTTACAAGGATAACTTGTCACAGGAGATGTTCAAATTGATGACCCTCAGCGGTTTGACAATGTGCCAATGCGGTGTAAAAATGTAAAACTGCTCGCTGCAATGTATCTTGAGGAATTTGTTGGATTTCTTGCTGAGTTTACACACACTAGGGGTTTACAATTAAAAATATTAAGTAGCCCCAAAAAATCCGATTTTGAGTTGGGGGGCAACGTTGCGCTATGCATGGGGAAGTGTGATTTTATGACCTATAAACAACCCCCGGGTTTGGATTTTCTATCAATGCTCGGTGGAGAGTTAAGGGTGTCTCCAGACTTTTAACTAACCCTCTATAACAATACATTCTGGGTGTCCCAAAAAGAACGCAAGATTTGAATTGCCCGCCATTGTTGGTATGTTAGGTTGGCAGCACTGGCACTTCCTGTTTTGTCATCTGTCTAGGTGTGGATAGTCGATGCACGAAGGAGCATCGCATTTTGATTATCAAAACGCCTTATATGTATGGGGAATGTTATGCCGAAACCGACGAAATTCACCTAATCAGGTTCGATTGTTTATGTCAAACCCTCAGGACGTGCTTGTGAGAGAAAGTGTCACTGTAGGTTCAAGGGGATCAATTTGCCGTCGCGCTCAACATTTTTGCATCCTGAGAAGCACCATGCAGTGAATTCTCAAAACAGATTTGTATTTGCGCGGCTTGAAGATTCAAGTGACACAACACATTAAGACAACGGACCATTTGAAGCGCCGAGACTTTGTCGATTGGATTTTAGAAATTTAAAACGTGGTTCCCGACTTTCCTAAGACAATCCTCTTCAGCGACGAGGAGGACTTTCAACTCGATGGATACGTCAAGTTGATTCAAAACCCTTGAATCATTGTTCAGAAACAGCTGTATTCGCAACACTGTTTAGTGCGGTTTTTTGACTGGTGGAGCAATTAGGCCGTACTTTTTCGAAGACGATGCCGGAAATGCATCAAGGGTCTTCTTTACCTTGAAGAAAACTCCCGAGTGTACAGTATGATTTTAATACAAAAGGTCTGACTGAAGCCGCAAAATCGTTGAAACATGCATTCGTAATAACGTGTTTCGGATTCTATTTATAAATTTAATAATAAAATACTTAAAGTTATAAAGAAGGCTTTATATTTTTTACGTGTTAGCTTAAAATATGAAAATAAAACTCCCAAAAAATGTGTTAAAAATAATCGATTTTTACTCAGTTAAACTGTTGATTAAAATGAGTTGCCGTCGATATCTTTCAATTATGAGATAAAAGACAAAAGGGCATAGCCTTTAAGAACAATTTAAGATGTTTCACAACTTTTTAGATTGAAAAACGGCGTCCAAAACACGTTAGTACGAAGTGCATATTTTTGTTGTTTTACGCAATGTATAGAAGACCCTTAATAGTGAATGGCGAACGTTATCGCAAACTGATAACAGATGCATTCGTCTTCTTGCTTATCCGCCTTTCTTAGCTTTTTCTTTACTTCGCCTGACGCGTTTTGGGTAGACCCCATCTTCAGAAGCTTTGTTTGCTAATATCTATGATCTACCATTGTCTCCTATTTATACTTGTTCTCCTCCCTCACCCCCCGTTCAACCTGTTTACTGCCTGTTTTCTATTGTTTGTAAACAATTAAACAACTATTCATTTTAGATCATTGACCTACATCCAATATTTCTAGAATTTTCTATTTTCATATTAATTTTATATTTTCAAACATAATGTTAGATTGTGTGTTAATTTTCTAATTTATTATTTTTGGTCTTTTAACTTTAATTTAAATATTTCCATGTTTTCTATTATATTATGTTTACAAACAATACAGAACAGGCAGTAAACAGGTTGAAAGGGGGGTGGGTTGGGAGAACAAGTATAAATAGGAGACAATGGTAGAGCATAGATAGTAGCAAACAAAGCTTCTAAAAATGGGGTCTACCCGAAACGCGTCAGGCGAAGTAAAGACAAAGCTAAGAAAGGCGAATAAGCAAGAAGACAAATGTTTCAAGCATCTTAGCGAAAATAATAATAACAAATGCAGTGATAACTGATGTTTTATGGCATCAACTAAACAATATGAATCCGGCAGACATTCGGTTCCAACATGAATCTGGCGCTACCTGTCGTGCTGCGAGAAACATTTCCTGACCATCTCATCTCACGACCAGAATTGACCTCCGAGGTTCTATGATTTGACACCATGTGACTTCTTACTATAGTTATTTCTGAAATCTCGTGATTACATCAACAAATAAAAAACAATTCCTTAACTCGAGACAGCAATTCGAGGCGTTATTGATAATTTTATAGAGAATTTTGTTGAAAGAATGAATGTGTGCCACCATGGTCGTCTGATATCGTGTTGCACAACTAAACGCAGTAACTGCACTTTCTATTGTAATAAAAAATATTTTAAGTAAATTCTGATTTAATTTACAATTTAAATCTTACGTTCTTTATGAGGCACCCTATAAATACTCGTAGTTAGGCAATAGGCGGGTGCTTCAGTCAAGTCGTTTTTCGATAAATTTGTTTTTGTTCAGTAGAAACATGCAGTTTCAAAGGAAATAATTAAGTCCCTTACTTTTTAAGTATACATTTCACGATTTACAAAATATATTTAAATGAAAAGTATACACGCGTCTTTAGACTCGCTATATTTTGAATGATAATTTAATTCATACAACCGCTTAAACTCTAGTTAGTGCCCCTTTATTGGAAAGAGATTGCGGAACAAAATCTTAAAGGAGGTCGTGATTTATGACTCTATTGACAAATGTTCTTGTTTAGGGCGGAACCGCCTTCGTATTAAATCATCCATTTAAGGGGAAATTTCATTAGCACATAGTTAAGAGGGAAATTATTAAAAGCTACAAACAGGAAATCTATTCTACAGGCAGTGACAATAGTAATTAACTGTTTAAGTCTCTTGTTGTTCTACTAACTGGTAGTTTGAATAGTTAATAGTCGCGTTGTTTGGTTGTTATTACATATAACATTAATGCAGTTTTATTTTAGTAAAAGTAGATAAACAAAACAAAAAATAGGATTACAAAATTACTAATAATAACTTAAATATCAAATTTCAAAAAATCAAAGTAAAATTCAATATTAAGTATTTTAATGTTAAAACTGTTAAAATTATATGTAGGCCTATTATTTTTCGTGGAAGAATTCTAAAAAAGAAAAATATTTAGATAAACTGGTATTGGTAAATTATGTTTATTAACGCTCCTTACATGTTTTGTATAAATAATGCATTTTAATAAAACATTTTAAATGTATCGCTACCTCAGTTGAGTTAGCATAATGTATAACGTAATTAATTTGAATTTTCCTAGTCTACATTAAAATTGTTGTTTTTGACTTTTTAAAGAACAAGGAACACTCTTGTTTGTAAAACAGTAAATTTAAAATCTTTATAAAAGAAAAGGAACAACTATATTGAAACATCTAAAAAAATAATAATTCAAGATACAATATTATCAGGCATCAAGAAATATAAATAAAAAATAACTATATACACTCCTGGACAAAAGTTTCGCACCACTTCAAATTTTTGTTATTATTTAATTGCAAAACTAGATATGGTTAGTAAGATATAATTAAATTAATTATAATCTACAAAGAAAGAGAAACTATGACTTATAAAACACAATTCTTTCCTCATCTTATTCATAGATTATTATCTTATCTACAGTCCAAATTATGCTACTATTCTGTTTTAAAATAGACGTTATTTTTCATTCCTCCGATAAAGGTAGTATGTTGAAGGAGCCTTGTAAGTATTTACAATAACCAACCTCTTTAACAAAACTGTTAATATGGATGTGCATCGTCAGTTGACTACTGCTGAGCCACGCAGAGCAAGAATTTAGGTTCAACAAGGGCGTTCGTAAAGAGAAGTGGGTAGAATATTTGGAAGTCATAATTCTACAGTCGGAAGAGCTGTAAGGCGATTCTTAGAGACTGGCTGTGACTGCAGAAGGCCAGTTCAGGGCAGACCAAGAGCAACAGATAACAGAGATGACCGATTTCCTTCTGTAAACGCTCTGCGGAGTAGAACAACTACCAGTACGCAGCTGCAGAGACTGATTAAACTCCCTGATATGGTCCATATTTCCAGCCGTACTGTAACTAACATTAACTTGAGCAGCAGAAAGCCTGCCTCAGGTCTTCTCCTCACCGCACGCCACCGTTCAGCAAGGCTTAGATTTGCTCGGGACCATCTCAACTGGACTCAGGATGACTAGAAGAAGAAGGTCCTGTTCTCAGACGAAACAAGAGTAAGTCTTTCTTCTGGAGAAGGCGAGGAGAAAGGTACGCCCAAGCCTGCTTCTCGCCCAGGGTCCTCTTTGGCGGAGGTTCTGTCATGTTCTGGGGAGGTATAAATTATGACACCCGTACGCAGCTCGTAACACTTCTAAGATCTGCTTTAAATGCTCAAAGGTATGTAGAAAACATAACAAACTCCTTTTGCACCCTTTATAGGGTCCAGTTCAAACTGATGCATGACAACGTTCGACGGCACAGCACAGCAGCTGTCCGAGGCTACCTTAGGGAGGTCGGCGTTAACGCTATTGAATGGCCGCCAAGGAGTCCAGACCTCAACCCTATAGAGCACTTGTGGGACACATTGAAACAACAGGCCAACAACTCTAGCTGCCCTTAAAGACGCAATGATTGGGAGACAATTTCACAGGAGGATATCAAACATCTCATTAGCGGAATGAGACGAAGGCTCCAGGACGTTATCAGAGCCCGAAGTGGTAACACCAAATACTAAAACATAACTATTAATACATTCAAGACAAATCAGGATTAAAATGTCAACCATTGATATTACCTTTTCTGTTGGTGTGAATTTCATACTGTTTCTAATAAAGCATACTTTATTAAAAAAACATTTTTCATTAATTTCACTATACCACTAAATATAAATGAAAATGTATTGCTTATTAAGCTTACTTAGTTGTTTCTTATACTCATATCCTAGAAAAAAAATGGTGGTGCGATACTTTTGTCCACCAATGTATAAAACAAAAACAAAATATAGAAAAGTTTATGAATTACAAAGTTAAAAATTTCTTGGATAGCTATAATATATTCTGTACAGATGTATGAATAATGTACGTCGTTTTACGTCGAGTCAAAAGATTTTTCATGTGAAAAACATCCATGTAGTTGATTTCTCTGCGGTTCTGTATGTTTTTTTTTTTTTTTTTTTTTTTTTTTTTTTATGCTTAATCCGAATTGGAGGTTTGCACCATGATTTAATGGAGTGTTACGAAATATTTGCAAAAATAGCGAAGTTTTTAAACTTGCTTTAATTTTTTTGCCCGGAACTATGTATTTGATCGAAAACGAAACCGTTTTAAAAATTACAGAAGGTGAAATTTACTCTATATTTCATTTGTAATTTTTAAAAATAGGACCAACGGGTGAGGAGCTTGACCTGTTCTTCATATAAACAGCGTTCTGTATATAAATAGCGTTCTTCGTATAAATAGCGTTCTTTATATAAACAGCGTTCTTTATATAAATAGCGTTCTTCGTATAAATAGCGTTCTTTATATAAACAGCGTTCTTCATATAAACAGCGTTCTTTATATAAATAGCGTTCTTCGTATAAATAGCGTTCCTTATATAAACAGCGTTCTTCATATAAACAGCGTTCTTTATATAAATAGCGTTCTTTATATAAATAGCGTTCTTCGTATAAATAGCGTTCTTTATATAAACAGCGTTCTTTATATAAACAGCGTTCTTTATATAAATAGCGTTCTTCGTATAAATAGCGTTCTTCATTTCTTTTTGACATATAACTCATGGTGTATGCATTTATCGAAGAAACGAACTGTGTACAAATTGAAATAGCATTAAATCTCGTCGTTAATATGCGAGAAGTTGAGCAGCGGTTAGAGTGTTCTAACGTGGGGGAGTAGCCGCCACACTCAAGTTAAACAATGTTAATCTTTTCTACCCTTTTGATTAGTCTAATTTACCTATATATAAATAAAAAACAGAACACAGTTTCTCATAAAAAACGTTTAATAATTCAAACGCGTTTCGATGACCAGGTCATCATTATCAATTTGTTACTTCTAAATTTATGCGTGTCCCAAAATTGTTTCCAATTTAATTCAAAATTCTACACCCAAGATGAAGGCACCGTTATGGGCAATCCATTCTCTAGCTTTCTAGCGAACGTTTTTATGAGCATGTTTGAAACAAATGCCAAACAATCTATGAAATATTTTCCTAGAATATGGATAAGATATGTGGATGACGCAACAGTTTTCGATAAAAAGGAAAGCCTCCAAGATGTCTGCAAAGAGCTTAATGGGTTTTACCCTTCAATAAAATTCACCACAGAAATTGAGAAAGACAAACACCTCGCATACCTGGACATGCAAGTAACAAGGGATGACAATAACAACCTATCCTTTAAAGTATACAGGAAGCCGACGCACACGGACAGATTTATCACCAATGATTCATTTCATGCACCTGCTCACAAAGGAGCGGCGTTCAATTCTATTGTTCACCGGATGGTCAACTTACCGTTATCCCAAGAACACTACGAAGAAGAGAAACAATATATCTACCGGGCTGCAACATTCAACGGGTACAGTAAAAATATGATTGATCAGATTATAAAAAAAGCTATGTTTAACAAAATTAAGAAATCCAGAACTACACTCAAGAATCACACTACAGATAAACGATGGGTAAAAATAACTTACAACAGACAATTAGCAAACACTGTAATAAACTCACTAAACAAGCACGCTAACCTAAATATAGCATTAACCTCTAATAATAGTCTAGGCAAAATATTAGGATCACCAAAAGATCAAATTCACCACCTTCAGAAGTCAGGTATTTATTGCATACCTTGTGAAATATGCCCGAAAAAATATATAGGTCAAACTATAAGAAACTTAAAAATTAGAACCAAAGAACATTTCTCTCACTTCAAGTACAATAGACCCGACAAATCAGCAATAGTTGGCTGCTTATTTTACAATATTCATACACTGCTTACAAGAAAATCTTTTTTTCAAGATAGAAAACACGACCCTTTTAAAAAATGTAACAAAACAGAACTCACTGGACTCATGGGAAACTCTCTTCATTAACCGGAACCAAAATCTTATAGTCAACAACGAATTAGGCCCCATTCAAAATTACATCCTCCTTTAATTATTTATATTTAATATCTGTATACTTCATAATTATTGTTATTTATTTATTTGTCACCATAATTGCTTGTATTCATTAATGCTTCAATCATACAAACATGATCATCACGTAATAATGATTTATATAAGAGACACCTTATAATTGTGTCATAAATTATAGCATTATAAATAGTACTAAACATTTGATTTTGCTTTAGGTAGGGCCTACAATGTATTTTTAGTGAATTTATTTATTTTTTGTTTTTTGT
>JAGFPH010000371.1:573651-598985 GCA_018207615.1 Philaenus spumarius
ATTTGAATAATCTGGACTTGCCGCGGGCTAAAGCCGCATGTAGGTCACGACAATCATGTTGACGCGGGAGGGTCGTTATCTGGCTAAGTTAAACTCTTGGACCCTGCCTGTTCGAAAAGGAATAAGAACTTGTAAAAAATACTTAAAGATTCTGTCGGGAAGCCAAAATCCAGGAATTAAATAAAAAACCAGATCTTCAGGAAATGCATTACGCTAACCGCGGGTGTATTTACTGCAAGATTAGATAATTTTAAATCACAAAGTTACGTAAGATACAAGCTATTAAAGTATGGGGAAAAAAATCAAAATTCCTCTAAATTGAAAAATAAAGGTTTTTTAGGCTTGCCATAAGAAGGCCTAAAATAAAGGTGAAATAAGTTTTAGCGAAATTTTGTTAAATAAAAAAGTTAATGTTAATCCACTAAGTTCGAATGATAAAAAAGTATTTAAAAAATAAAGTTTTTTAAATTCCAACCAAAACAAGTTTTAGAAATGGTAAGCATAATTTATAATTAAAAAGAAAAACTTGAAATTTTATGAAAAGAAAAAGGTGATAGAATTTGCACCTTTACAGCAAAATAAAAAGTTAAACTTAAATTTTTATTAACTCAAAATGGTAAATAGTAGGTTGATAACGTAGTAATGTAAAAAGAATCCAGTATTTAAAATATGTTTCGGGAGTAAAGTAAAACCCAAGTTTGTAGAAAATCGTTTAACTCTCTAACCCCACAATAAGACAACCAGAAGAAGAAACAAAGTGAAAATTTGGCTAGTTAACACTAACCAAAAGGACATAAAGAAGTGTGAGCAAAAAACCGGAAAAAACAAAAAACAAAGACTTTTCCGTGAGAAATCGCCGCGGAAAAACGCGCGCGGGTCGTGTACGCGAACCAAGAGTCGTACGAACGTCACTCGAGTTCGTGTGTAAAGAAGACAACGAGCTGAATCCGAAAATGTCACCCTCATGGAAATCGGGAAAACCCTGGAGGAGTTACAGAGGAAAGGGATTTTAAATAGCCTAAAATGCGTGGAACGAGATAAGAGAACGGCAAGGCGGAGGGGCTCGCTAGAGATGAGTCGACTGGAGGGGGAGCAGATCTACCAACATACGAAAGTGGGCGTACTCCAAAAACAAAAGGAAAATTACATAAAACAATGACTAAATCAAGTTTAAAAATAAAGGAAAAATCACCATAAAATTCAGGATAAAAAATAACATAAACTAGGAGTTTAAAATTGTCGAAAAAACGTATTTTAAAGACTTGTAATAATACAGTGATAGAAAGCTTAAGTTGGCATGGAAGTAGTGCCGAAAAAGTCTTTATAAACGATTGCTCGGGGAAACTCGAGAGCCTTCATTTTTGTGCGATGTAAGTAGACACATCGGAGCCTTGATATTTTTACGACGTCAGCGGACGCATCAGGAGCTGTTACTTGTGTTTTATAAAATACTATAGCATGCAAGAAGCTAAGTATTTTATTCATTAACCTTATAAATTGGAAAGATACGTCGTTGCGGTTTTAACCTGGAATGCAGCAATAAACACAGCATACTTCTACAAGAACGTCCGTGGCAACTTAGTCATTACAAAGTTGGCCTAACTTGGAATATTCTGGAGGAGGAACATAGCCTGCAAGACAGCTGATACATGGAGTGATTCGTAGAGCTTCCAGACAGGACTCCAGGACACCACCAGGCGACCACTAGGACATGCAACTGTAACTTCGAGGGAATAACCGAACCGGGATTGCAGACACGACATCACCACATCCATCTTTAAGAAGAAATCCATCATTCATCCAGACAACCCTACAGGAACCTATCGCCATCAACGAGACAACTCAACCAGCACGCAGAGCATCTGTAGCCTGCCAACAACGCTCGCGGACTTCACATCAAACGTAGTGACGCCTGGACAAGTGTGAAAAGGTCGGTAGAAACGTAAATACGTTAGTCCCTGTTAAAAATTTGCCTGAAGTAAATTCAAATAAATTTATTTAAAATACTGGGTTACTTAGGATGTTAGATTATATAACATATTTGTATTATTAATTAAAAAATTAAACTCATTAAATCGTAAATTCAAATTAAATCATTCATTGAAATATAAATTAAACGCGTTTGAATTATTAAACGTTTTTTATGAGAAACTGTGTTCTGTTTTTTATTTATATAGTGTTATTTCTCATAAGTCCAGTTCAAGTTTATAATTTACCTATATTTATAAAATTACTAGAACATGTTTACCCTCGCCACTCTTCATTCATTGGGGGACTACCTGACATCTGGACAAGAGAAGAAAAATCTACAAACAAAATTTATAGTAAACTTTGTCTTCTTTAATTTTGTAAAAGGTGGGTGTTTCGAAAAAAGGCAAAGTTTCAGTGTAACCAGCAAAAAAAACTGTAAAAAGTGTGAACATTTCGCTATTTTTGCGAATATATCGCAACGCTCCACGAAATTTTGCCGCAGACTTTGAATTCGAATTCAGCACTCAAAAAATACAGAACTCGAATATAGCACTGACTATGTCCATTTAATCAGAAAAAAAGGAATTTTTTATCTTTCTCTAAATTGTACAGGAAAAATTGGTATTTATAATGACTACGCTATGATTGAAAATTCTAATTTACTAGTAAATCGTTTGAAAGACACATTTAACCGGTTTACATTAGGAACGATTTAACTATCTGCTTTCGCATTAAAAGAAAATATTTATTTTTAAAACAAATGAAATTCACAACTAACATTCAAAACGCACCAGATCTATTGAAATAAGTTATAAAATATTTAATATAAACATATTTAAATAAGTTATTCAAAAAAATATAAATAAATTATACTAGTTGACCGATGCGAATATTTCGCTTGTTATGAGTAGCCTTACTTATCTGATTTAATACATTGATTTAATTAAGTAAATCACATTTATTTATTTACGTTGGTTTAATTTGACAACAGTTTATTACGATTTATAACACTTTACGTTGATTTAATTTGATTGATTTGCGTGATAGATAACACTTGCATATAGAATGTACAACATTTAAATAACAGCTGTCATGTTAGTTAAACAGATTGTTATAGATGGCGCCTTTCATTAGGACCCATAAGAAGTATAATATCAAATTTGTTTAAATCAATTTTTGTAATGAATAAAGGAATTTTAAGCTGTTTGTTTATTCTTCGTTAATTGCGGGGAAAATAAGCTTTAAAATGATGCTTGAATAATAAAATTAATGTTGATGAAGAATTAAGGGAGATATCGTTTAGAGACCAACAATACCTTTGAGAAATAATATTATAATAGTAACAAGAATAATAAAATAGTTCCACCACACAGCTGAACCGCTGTCGTGTGTTGAACGAATTTCCAAAATTAACCTTACATGTTTTAGGGATCCAACTAAAATTGGGAAATTGATCTACTCACGAAAGTGCTGAATAGCTGTCTGGGTGTACGATATTATATTAGTAGGATTTGTGTGCACCTCATCCTCCAAAGCTGGCGTAAGCGCTGCTTCATTTCGCTCGCAAAGGAAAAGTCTCGCTTTCTGAGTTTGCACCTCGACCTTGCAGCCCAGGATTTTGGAATGCTTCGCTTCGCTCGCAGTGGAGAAACTCACGAAACGCCTTCAGTTGGTAGACTAATTTCCCAAATGGTTGAAAGACTATAACAGATAAACTTAATTTGGGAAGTTCGTTTAACTCACGACAATCGGTCAGCTGCGATATCTAATTATTTTAACACTCAACTGGACTTCAATTCTTTTGTTAATGTTGGGTGTTTCCAGTTTTCAGTATCGGATTAAATTAAGTACGGGTAAAATAATTATCCTCTGACTACTCTTTTAAAATTGTGTTATTTTTATTTTAAAAGCTATCCAGGACAATATAAACTCAAAACTATTAAATTGTTTCCTCTTATAGATTAAAAACATAGGACAAACTTCTATTTATACAAAGTTTAAAAACTTAGAAATTTAAGATATAGTATAAGTCAGAAAAGCTCAACAGATGTAGAAGTAAACAAATGAAGTTTTAAGCTGGCTAAACAAGTAATTCAATTCGTTTTTACCAAAACATGACATTTCCAATGTTGATTAAGCTGGCAGTAATGATAGCAAGGGGATCTTGGCAATCTTTCTCAATTTACTGACTTTCAAACAAACCAACCCTCAAGAATTTTACCCATTCTCAATCTTCTTAACTTTTCTCTTTAGTTACAACATTTTGCTTTAAAAAACAAACTAATATTTATTTGTAAAAACAGATGGTTCTAAAATATACTTCACATTATTTTAATTATTTTAACTCGTATATCATATAAATATTTAGTAAAAATAACGGTTTTCAAGATATTCCATGTAAAAAAATTAAAACGGCCGCCATTTTCAAAAATATAAAAATAAATTATTTTTGTTCGGTAAACTCGTAAATCATAACATACAAAATGTTTATTCAAAATTTGAACTCAATATCTCATCTATGTCCGGAGTTACATTGAGTTTTCGTAAAAAAAAACAAAATGGCGGATTGCAACTAAAATAATTTTTTAAATTTATTTCAATGAACGCAATCTGATCCTGTATGTTGTTATATAGGTGTGTTTCATTATTAAATTATTAATTTTTAATATTATTATAAAAGTTTTCTACCTTCTAATATTGGTGGTTTTCATTCGTTCGACTGTGTATAAAGAGTAATATTTTGACGATTGTAAAAGATAATATTGTCAGGAGCTGTGATTGTTTTTGTGACTAACGTTTTCTCAATGAAATGTTGCTAAAATGAAGAAATTAAACTGAAAGTATTGGATTTCGACTCGCGTAAATTTTACTGGTCTAACATTCAACAAGTGGTTCGGTTGTATTAAAATATGTCATTAACCACATTCGAAACTTTCGTACGTTATATCTAATGTTATATCTAACGATTTTTAAAACGTGTTCAACGTTTCTGAATAAAATTAAATTTGATAACCTCCTTGATCATTAACAGTATTTTGTATAAAGGGGAGTACAACTATTTTGTAGTTACAAACAAATTTGATTTCCCGTTTGTTCTCAAGGGATTAGCTTTGCTTTAGTTAGTTTAATTACGACGGAAATTTAGGCTAATTCCAAGAGAAAGTAAACTCGTACGACTAGACACGGTTGTGTGTCTGCGAACTGGGCTACGCGTTAACCTACAACGTACATCATCAATAACTGAAACTGTTTTATGTTATTGCATTTAAAACATTCTGTAACGTATACGGTCCCAAAAAATGAATCAAAAAACAACTAAACGGAGTTATTATTAATCTTATGGTTTGTCAATTAAATTTACAAATTTAGAAAATTATATTTGATAAAATTCACTGAAATACTTTCAGCTTTTCAAATGGAGGTAAAAATTGTGCAATAATAATCTAACTCAAACCCTTAATTATTGTTTTAAAAATTAATATAACTTGTTATAAATAATTAATCAAATTAGTTTGTGGTTATGAAATATACTAAATAGTTCTGAACCGCTGACGTGAGTTGGGCGAATTTCTGCTATTAAGTTTATATGTTTTAGGGTGTCAACCAACTATTGGGCAAATTGCGCTGAATAGCTGGCTGCAAGTACGAAATATATTAGTAGAATTTGTTTGCTCCTCACCCTCTTCTTCGTTTCACTTGAGGGGAAAAACTCGCTTTACTGATTATGGACCGTTTCTCTTCTATCGCAGTTTTCAAATTAATTGGTGTTTTTTTGGAGAACATTTTGGAGAACAAGGAGGGCTATACTTTTTTTTAGATAAAACCAAAAAAGTGTTTCATTCTAGTAATAAAAATCTTTAACAAATTTACTTCCGGAAAAAAGGGCTTCGTTGAAAACTCGCCCGTGCTACTTAAAAATCCAACCACTTGGTGAGTAGCCTGCCAAATATGAATCAAATCTGACGTAAAATGCGACCGTTATAGTACGAACACATATGTACATACAAATATATAACAATTTTAATGACACCCGAAAACGTGTTCTGGGCACCATGATCGGTGTTCATTTCCTACTCCCGACCTTAAGTCTCACCATAAGAGTCACTGCAATAGCTCATCTTTCCTATGGAAATTCGCTAACACTGAGTGCATTTGTAAGATACTGACGTCAGGCTACTTTTCTGTTAAATTACATTTTAAAATAAATGGATTTGTTTAGATGAGTTTATTTAAGTTTCTATTATTTTTCCAAGTCTGGTATATTTATAGCATGTTTATTAGTTTATTGGGAAGCTGATCTCGACCTCACACATCCGGATTCCCGATTAACCGGATCGAGTGTGGCGTTAAATGCTATGGTATGAATTTTACATATCCACAATAATAAAATTCATCCGCATTTTATACTTTGAAAAAATTTACCCTAGAGTGCTTGAAATGAAAAACCTAGACATTGTTAAAACCTTGCATGCATTTATTTTTACCGTTATTTGCAATTATAAAAATATTCTACTATTCAGATTAACCAATCATATATTACATATTATTTAGATTTCCTTTAATTCTTTATCAAAATTATTGACTTAAACATTATTTTACAGCTTAGGTTTCCCGCTAATATTGTTGAAAAATAGTGAAACAGCTATAATTAAATTGTTTTCGTTAAAATAATGTATTTAAAATCTTTTAATACCAGGAGGATAACACATATATATTATGTCTAAATTAAACATTTATAAACCAAAGTTCATATGGTTCCTCATGAAAGGCGCCATCTATTAACAATCTGTTTAACTAACATGACAGCTGTTACTTAGATTGTTTACTTCTATATGCAAGCACAATTAATTTATCACGCAAATCAATAAAATTAAATCAACTTAAAGCGTTATAAATCGTTATAAACTGTTATTTATAAACCAATGTAAATAAAGAAACATAATTAACTGAATTAAATCATAATTACTCCCAACTTGCGAAATATTCGCACGGGTCATCTAGTCTATTAGTCCAGTAGACAGAGCAAAAAAGTGGGGTCTGCTGGAAAAAATTCCGAAGTTAATGAAACTTTTACAGGTTGTTCGGGGGTGCAGTGGGATGACTCTGTCAACTATTCCAACTCGAGGACCCTGTGCTAATATCTCGGTTAATATTAGGTTTAGGAAGAAGTTTAAGGATACCAAATTATAGAAAATTTACTGTTCTACAACTTTTAAAATAAATGTTTTGGTCAAAAACCGCTTAGTTTAGAAGTTATAAGTGATAATCCGACAAAAGTCCGAAAATTTTAAAGTTTTTAGGCCCCCCCCCCCAAAATTAGCACAGGGTCCTCGAGTTGGGAAACTTGACAGAGTCATCCCACAGCAGCCCCGAACAACCTGTGAAAGTTTCATAAACTTCGGAATTTTTTCCAGGTACAATGTACATATCTACTGGACTATATATATACAAATACCAAATCACTGACTCACTCATTGAAACTCGGTTCTCCAAGAGACATTGCTTTGTTTAACGTATTATATAAGTTTACAAACAATTTTTATTTACCAAATTATTTTTCTAAATATTTTAATTTTATGTCTGATGTACAATAGTAACAATACGGTTTCCGCGTCTAAAATTCTCGAAATTCCGTTCGCCGTACATCCATCCATCTTCAATAAATCATTTGTAGTTTCCGTTTACAGATTGTGGAATTCTGTTGTTCGGGTGGGAGAGATTCAGGTCCATCGCAGTTTAAGTTTAGCGTTAACTTTGTTATACTATAAACTTAATAATTCGATTTCAACAATGAATATTATTTACCATCATAGCTTTGAGGTGATGATCAGTTTTACTGCATATATAAAATCTATGCAATGAGATAGCAACGTGGTTGGCGTGCGAAGCACGCATGGGTTCCTTCTAGTCTTGAATGAATTCGGACTGTCGTTGCTTTACTCACTTTTAAACCGTAGATTTTCTGTCAGAAATAAACTTAGGCCTATATTTGTGATACAATAACTAGGGCATATGTAGTGTTGTATTTTACGGCAAATGAACTTTCAGTTGTAAAAAAAGCACAATTCCAAGTGCAATCTATATGCTAGTTCCTCTGGGATTCCTTGTCAGCAGCCAATAGCCACGAGGGAATACACTTACCCATAAAGCTGTAAACACTAAAAAGATTATAAGCTGTATTAAAGGGTCGTATTATCTTTCGTCTTTAAATATTATTACTGACATAAGAAAATATACTACTTAATAAAAATATAACATTGATACGAAAACCTAGTAAATCATTTTATTTATACCCAGCTTTACAATTATAATTCATAATATTATGTTAATTACCTTTAAATTTAATAAATTTTAACAAATACGTACATACAACGGACTCTTACATCAATACCCTATTTCTTGTTGCGACAAGTTTTCCCGATCTACGATTTTGTAAGACTGTTTGGATTTATTAATTTCAAGCGTTGTATTTGAATTATTTTTGTTATTCAATACATTTTAGTTGTATAATTTAATAAAAGTATAGTTTATAAAAAATAAAGAAATTCATTCTAAAGAAGTAAATCAAAAAGTAACATTGTGACATTGGGTATTTCTTAAATAGGAAGTCGAACTTCTGGAGTTAAACATGTGCCCTAAAACGCTTTATTTTCCAGATATCCGCCATTTTGTTATTTTTACAAAAAATTCATATCTAGAGGTGTTTGACTGATTTTGATAAAACTTGGCATGAAGTTTAAGGCGAACCGCCACCAAAAACATACTTTTTTTGTATTTGTATGATTATTTAATCTTTGAATTAATTTTAATACTGTTTAGTACATCTAAAAAGAATGGGGGAGAGAAACATTTTCCCTGCACATTTATGTATTTTTAAACAAAAATTTAGATTTTTATCGTTTTTAAGGTTTTTTATTTTGAATAACTTTTTTGTCTTTTAACCAATTTGAATAATGTTTTTAATATTGTGTAGCCTATAATATGTGCTGTTACTAACACAAAAGTTATAAGGTTATATTTTAAAAAAAAAATTTACGAAACTTTTTAATTATATAAAAAAATTGTCCTAGTAAAAAATATAATAAAAAATAATGATTTTGTAATATTGTGATATTTAGATTTTCAACAATCACTATACTACCAGTTGAAAGACATTAAAAGTAAAATCATGTCCTGACCCCATATTATAGTTTGAATTAGATATTAGAAGCTGCTGCGCTTCGGACAAAAACTAACTGTAAGGAATATAAACGATTCTTTAAATAGTTTCTGAAGTTTCTTTTTAAACTTACAAAACCATGGAACAACGAATTAAGTGAAAATAGTTCTGAACCGCTGACGTGAGTTGATCGAATTTTCTAAATTATATTTATATGTTTTACGGTTTTTCCAACTATTTCTAAATTGGTCTACCAAAGAAGGCGCTGAATATATTACTAGGAGTTGCTAGCTTCTTAGCTTCCAGCCCAGGCTCACGCGCTTCGGCTTGACCCAGCGGCTTCGGATTATGGATGGACCGCATCTTTACGAGTTTGCATGCCTCGGATCAGAAGCTGCAGCCCCCCCCCCCCCCCCCACGAGGATTTGAACTGGGTACTTTTATTTTACGTTTTGATCAATTTTGTAGGAAACAAATGGGCTATAAGGTCTTCTTATAAAACAGAATGTTCCGAATAATCTCCTATATTTACTTTGTTTTAGATAAAACCAGAAAAATGTTTTATTTTAGTTCGAAAAGTGTAAACAAAAATTTAATTCCGGTCAAAAACCTGCTTCTTGTGATTGAATTTTAGAAACATAACGTGAGTATTAAAATCAGACGTACAATGCGGACGTTAGAATGTGAACACATATATATACGAAAAATATAGTATATATAAAGTTATTAATGACACCCCAAAACGTGTTTTGGGGACCATGATCGGTGTTCATTCACTACTCCTGACTTAGGTCTCATCACAAGAGTCACTGCAATAGCTCATATTCCTATGGAAATTCTATAACAAGTATTATGAATACTAGATAGGCCTACATTGATAAAAATATACGAAAAACAAAAAATAATTTAAATAACATTTAATGAAAACTTATAGTTACGCCATTTACACAAGTTATATCAAAAGAGATGTGTCTTACTTTCAATTTAAAGCTCACATTTTAAAGTTTAGGAGGTGCTGGGCATCGATCGGTACCTCTTACATGCTCCTCCCCTAGTTATGCGCGAAGTTTTAATTAATATTTATGAGCTTGAACGTAGGTCTTTCAATATTATTAGTAGTAATATACAAAGTATACTATTTTCCTGTACACTTTTACGACCTAAATGTAAAACAAAACTACTAATATTGTTTTGTACACGCAGGCAGCTATTCAGCGCCTTCGTCAGTAAACCTACTTCTCAAATTATTGGTTGAAACCATAAAACACGTAAGCTAAGTTTTGGAAACTCGCTCAACTCACGTCGGCAGTTCAGCTGCGTGATCGAACTGTTTACATCAAGAAAAATGAAATTTAAATTCCCGAAAGGATACAGAGTGTTTTAGAAATTTCAGAATAGCTTTAATATCTTCTGCTATAAGAGGAGACACGGAGCAAACGGATTTTGTATAAATTGGCTTCCAATATATCTGCAGTCCGAGGGTGTTCTAAAAATGATTTAATAAACTAAACAAAATGCTAAACATTATATAGCTGATTTTAAATTCTTCAAAGTTTAAAATGTCCTCATATTTTTTACTATGTCTTAAGTATTCTACGTCACCTCGTTTCATCAAAATCGTTAAAAAAGTCAGATTAGTTGAATCAGAAAATCAAAATAAACTGCTTTGCATGGCGACAGAGAAATAAGTAATATAAGTTTTACATTATACTCTATGGTTTTAAGGTAAACCGACGGCATATTCATTTCTTTCACACAAATTTTAACAGTTACGTTTATCAGCCAGATACAATTAGCGAATTTCCATAGAAGCAGTGACCCTTATGGTGAAACTTAAGGCTACAGATCACGTTTTCTGGTGTCACTAAACATTTTATATAAAGATATGTGTTCGCAATCTACAGCCCCGCTTTTTACGCCCGATTTAGTAGGCCTACATACGTCCGAGATTTTCCAAGTCGCATGGACGAGTTTGTTAGCAAACAATCCAACAATCGAAAGCAAGTTCATTTGACAGGAAAAAACACATTTGAGATTTTCGTACCAAAATGAAAAAATGTTTTGGATTTTGCCTAAAAGAATAAATATAGGAGATTATTCTGGATTTTTTGCTTTTACACGGCCTTACAACCCATCATGCTCCCTGAAAATCGATCAAAACATAAAAAATACCATAAAATCACCTGGAATTATTTTCCTTGCATAGCGAAGCAGTCCACACTCTGAGACCGCAAGGTCGACGCGCAAACTCGCAAAGCTAATCTGAACGCAGCAGCGCTTGGGCTGGAGCTGGAGGCTGAGGTACCTATATTTCGTACACGTAGTCAACTATTCAGCGCTCTCGTGAGTAGGCCAATTTTCCAAATGGTTGAATCCCTAATATAAATAAACTTAATTTTGGAAATTCGCTAAACTTCTCCAGCTGCGTGATCGAATTATTTTCTAAAGTGTAAGGTATAGGCGTACCTGAGCGCTATTATTGCTGGCGCTCAATTGCTGGCGGGTGAATCGGAGTTTAACGTAACGCATTTTCTGAAACGCTCTATTCCGTCTGTTTGAAAAAAATTGTTCGTATTGCCGATATTCGAACCTGCAGAGTCCATCACCATACACTAGCGCCTTAGCCGGTATGGCCACGAACTCATTGCTAGTTTAGTAAATTTGAGTTGGGTCTATAAGTGTAACAGAAGTGTCTACGACATAGGCTTAACCCATTAATGTTAACACAATTAATAGTTTAATTGGTAATACCTCTGAAATTTACAATGCACTTCCTCACACTTCTCCCTTGTGCTTTTATTTCCTCATTGTAGTATGACTGAGCTTATTCTACGAAAATACTACTTATAATTTTAAACGTATACTATTTTCAGTTCTAGAGTATAGTAAGGACATTGTTTGAGATTTTTAGAATATTTAACATTATTTTGAAACATTCTTGTTTAAATTTCAGAACAGTCATTAAGTATGGGAAGGTAGTTTATTCCTTACCCGCACTTGAAGTGTTAGTAAAATTAACTGCAGGTTTATATAGCCATTTGAATCCTTATGACTACCGGGTGCTGATCGGTTTGGATGCAATCTAAAATAAGGTCAGTTTATGATAGTGTCATTATAAAATATTGTCTTACTCTTAGAATAATGAAACTCATGCAGAAATTCTTCAAAACTGAAATATATTTTTCGATTTTTTAGAAAGAACTTTATAGGTAATATCTATCTATACATAATTAATTTGCTAGGGGTTATTTTGTGAGTAGAACTCCTCCTAGAGTTTTTAACCGATTTTGATGTTTTTGGTGTCATTTTACAGAGCTCACTCTGAAGTTGTTCTTCCCTTAAAATGAGCCCAATGTATGTTAAGGGCTTCGCCCCAGTGGCCCTCAAAGTTGCCATGTTAATCTTATGGAAGGTCAATCTTAAGGAAGAAGAAGAAAGATTTCTTTTGATTTTATCAGGGGCACAAAAAACAGCCGTTCGTATGAAAAGCTTAAAACAGCTGATTTTGATCAACAACTGATTTGGATCAAAAACTGAATATAATTTTAGGTTAGGTAAATCAAGCAATAGCGAAGAATTGCCCGGTCCACTAGTTTAAACAAACTTCGTATTATAAAAAAAAAAAAATAATTAAATTGTATGCTTAAGACCACACGGGAGAAGTGTAAATTTTTTAACACAACTTACGAAATGAGGAAGCACAATGTCCATTTCAGAGGTATTACCAATTAAACTATACATTGTGTTAACATTAACGGGTTAAGCCTATGGCGTAGGAAAATCTGTTACACTTATATACAGAACTCAAATATATTTAGTGCGCCTATAGCAGTTTACAGTTCAATAAATACCAATTTTTGAAATACATTTGAGAGTGGTTGTAGAGTATTATTCTAGCTTTGTGACATACGACTTGATTAAAATAGGATGCAAGTAGAGGTGTGCAGGCATAATATGCTGATGATTTTACTGGCTCATACAATTTCGGTTGAAAACCTAAAATAACTATCAAATCTTGAACCCAATATCAAACTAGTAAGGAATAACTTTGAGTCAATGACATGTAATTTTATCATGAGAATTTATGTGTTGTGGGGTATAATTTAAATTAAATTACAAGTTGTTTTTAAATTACTTTTAAAAATATTTAGCATATTAAATAAAATAAATGGTACCAGAAACTGGCACATACTTGCTCACAAACATATTTCAATTATTAAACACATTCACTGAGACTTCATAATTGTAGGTGGGGTAGGAGATGTGATTTATTATAGTAGGAGATTAACTAATAAATATTTTAAATTAAATTACAAGTGAAAAAACATGGACCAAGACCGGGATTTTTCACTTGTAATGTAATTTATTTAACCCTTGCTGAGGAAGCGTGTAAGCAGGTAATTTATTACAAATTAAAAATAATAATAAATATTATTATTATTATTATTATCTAGAGAGAAAACTATTCGATCGATTTCGAACAAATTTGCCCCAAACATGTCAATTAGGGCTGTATAGATGCACGAAAAAGTTTTTGAAAAATTTTGAAAACAACCCCCTTTATGGCCAAACCCCCCCCCCCCCCAAATATCAGTTATTATTATTATTATTATTATTAGCTGAACGAGAATTTTTAAAAAGATGTGGTTTTTTGCGTATGGTAGGGTACATTAATTAAAGGCTACAAATAAGCCAAATTTTATCAAAATCGTTAGAGCCGTTTTTTTATAAAAAAATAATAACTGAATTTTTTGGGGGGTTTCTTGCCAAAAAGAGAGTTGTTTTACAAATTTTTTCAAATCCGTTTTTCGTGCATCCATACAGGAATACTTGACATGTGTGGTGCAAATTTGTTTAAATCGATCGAATAGTTTTCGTTCTAGCTTTGTATACATACAGACATACATACAGACCGACATTTTGTAAAAACAACTTTTTTGCACTCAGGGGGTCCCAAAACGGATATTTTCACAAAAATCTCAACATCGATTTTTTTTTATCACTATACTTTCTCTATACTATATAGTATAGTGAGAAAGTAAAAATGTTCACACTATTACCAACTGAAAAGTGTAAGCATATTGGGTTTCTCTAAACATTTATTGGTTAGGTTCAACAATTTGTATGAATGTTCTAAAGTTTTATTAGTGAATTTCCATAGGAAAGATGAGATATTTCAGTGACTCTTATGGTGAGACCTAAGGTTGGGAGTAGTAAATGATCTCCGTTCATGGTCTCCAGAACACGATTTGTGGTGTCATTAGAAATTGTATATTTATTGTACTGTAGCGTCCGCATTTTAAGTTCGACTTGGTCCAAATTTGGTACACACATTGGTTGTCTAATATCGGACGAGTTCGTTAACCAAAAAAAATCCAACAACCTTAAGTAAGTATTTTTTTAGATATTTCGTACGAAAATTAAAATTTTATTGTTTCATCTAAAAAAATAAATTTAGGATATTATTCTGCACATTTTGTTTTTTACACGACCTTACAGCTAGCTTCGTTCTCCAAAAATCGATCAAAATGTAAAATACCATAGAAGTCCACGTGGGGGCCGACGGATCCATCTTCTAATCCGCGAGTTTTTACCCTGCGAGAGTAGCGAAGCAGTTTATTAGCTGAGGTCACAAGGTCGAGGTGCCAACACAAAGGAGCGCTTGATTGAAGCTGGAGGGTCAGGTGCAAACAAATTCTACTAATATACGGGTGTTACAAAAATGTGTGATGGGCTATACAGGACCTGATTCTACATGCAAAAATAAGTCGAAAATGTAGTATAACATTTTTTCGATTTCGGCTTAGTTTAGCCGTAATCCGCCATTTTGTTTTTTTACAAAAACTCACTGTAACTTTGGAAATAGATAAGATATCGACTTCAAATTTGCAATAAGAATTTTATATGTTACGATTAACAAGCGTACCAAACGCAAAGAATTTATTTTTATAATTTTCAAAATGGCGGCCGTTACACATTTTTAACGTTGAATATCTTTAAAACCGTTAACTTTACAAAAAAATTACAAGAGACAAAATATTTTTTTTTTTTAACGACAGACAAAATGCTTTTTTTGTAGTTTCAGTAGGTCAAAGGACAACCGAGTTATCGACAAAAAACATAATTTCTTGGTAATTGTTTACAAGCGAATTGCGGCTAAACTAAGCCGAAATCGAAAAAGTGTTATACTACATTTTCGACTTATTTTTGCATGTAGAATCTGATAGCCTAGAGCCTGATAGCCGCTAGAAAAACAACTACACAAATTGTTCAATTTCAAAAAATTGTGGTTTTAGGCTAATTTTCGTTGTAGACAATTACCAAGAAATTATGTTTTTTGTCGATAACTCGGTTGTCCTTTGACCAACTGAAACTACAAAAAAAGCATTTTGTCTGTCGTTAAAAAAGGAAAATATTTTGTCTCTTGTAATTATTTTGTAAAGTTAACGGTTTTAAAGATATTCCACGTTAAAAATTTGTAACGGCCGCCATTTTGAAAATTATAAAAATAAATTCTTTGCGTTTGGTACGCTTGTTAATCGTAACATATAAAATACTTATTGCAAATTTGAAGTCAATATCTTATCTATTTCCAAAGTTACAGTGAGTTTTTGTAAAAAAACAAAATGGCGGATTACGGCTAAACTAAGCCGAAATCGAAAAAATGTTATTCTACATTTTCGACTTATTTTTGCATGTAGAATCAGGTCCTGTATAGCCCATCACACATTTTTGTAACACCCTGTATATATTTCGTAAACTCAGGCCTTCGTTAGCAGATCAATTTCCAAAATAGTTGGTTGAAACCCTAGCACGTATAAACTTAATTTATGAAATCCTCTCAACTCGAGTCAGCGGTTCAGCTGCATTGTCAAATTATTTAATATTACCATTAGAACCTACAACACAGATACTTAGCTTCAAGAATAGTCAATGGCTATTTTTATAACTATAAACTAAGTGTTTACGATCTCCTTCTTTATATTGGCCGTTAGGTTAAACCATCTATAAAACAACAAGTTTTAGAGCCAAAAGTAGTAAATACAAAGTCAGCTTAAAGAATAACAAATTTGTATTACTTTTTTATAGGGGTTGTTACTACATTTCCTCCCATTAGCAGCTCATGACAAAATGTATGTGTCTAACATTGCCCTTAGATTGTAGAAATTATTGTGACGTCTAAACACTAATGACGTCGATGTTTAGTAAAACTGGTTTAATAGTTTTGAATCTATAGAGGACAAAGACACAAAGAAACATTAATATTTATAGAGATTTGATACAAAATGGGCAGAAAATTGTAAAGATCGGTCATAAGATTTAAAAAAAAGTAACATCAAAACCGAAAATTGGTAAAAGTGTTTTTAAATTGGCTTTTAAAAATAAAAAGTTAAATGTAAAATTTGTGTATCATTCGCAGTCAAAAAAAGAAGAAAAAAGTTTATTCAAAATATAAAATGATGGATGAATAGTGCGATTCACTTTTGTTTGTTAAATTCTTTTATAATGATAATTAGCTGGGAAATTTAAATATTGCAAAATTAATTATTGTTATACAAATAAGTCTACGTAGAAATGTTCATGTATTTTTCCGTAATGTTTCTGAAAATACTGAGCATTATAATAGACCCTATGCATTTCTATTTCACTCAACTTTAAGTATGCCTAAGCAAAAAAATAAAACGCAGAGCTTCAGTTTTCCAAATTGTTTACATCGCCAGGCCTAATTGCTGTTCCACATCCAGGAATTTACTGTGATTCCGTTTGTAAATTCAGTTTATCGCTGCGACAAATTATTAGAAATTAACGAATTATACAAGCATTGGGGACCAGGCTTTGTGCCCTCCTGTTGGACCGTAAAAGAACCGGCGTCTGTGGTTTCAATGCGGAGCAGATACTTTGATTAGGGTTGTCCAAGGGTAACTGTATTAGACGCGATTTAATTATACGAATGGTTCATCACGCACGTTTGAAAGCCTGGCTTAGTCAACGTAATCCATACCTTCAATAATAATTCATCAAGCATACTTTTTTATCAAATGAATGCGTGTTCTCTACTAAATAGTTGGACAGTTACATTTAGAGTAATTGTGTTTTCATATATGTTTTTTAAAGTATTATTACGTGAAAAAATGAAGTCAGAATACTCATACAATAAATACACACACGTTCTCTCTCTCTCTTCCCCACCCCCTTCTACCTCTCCATCTAACATCGACGGAAAAAAGACTTTAAATCAATCTCTCTCTCTCTCTCTTTTTAATAACTTTTTTTATTATTTACTAATTTAAATTGTTTGATTATTATATTTTGTTTGTAATTTCTTGAGGTGGTCCATCTAATCTTAACTTCCCCAAAATAAAGTAAATTGGCCGATCACACCAATATCTTCTTTTAAGTTTCCTTTTAATATCTGATTAAAAAATAAAAGGCCCTAAACTTTATTAATTAACATAATAAGAGCAATAAAATAACTTAGAAAAAATAAGCAACCTCAGGCTGAAAAACTACTTTGCAAAACAACAAATAAATATAAGATAATTTATTTATTTTTAATAATTAATTAAAATTCAAAACAGTTATTAACGAAAATAAAATTATTAAGAAGAAGAAAATAACTTTTTACAAGTGAAACCACTTTGAATCTAAATCAGCTGTAACATAAAACTAATCTTAATCAGCTGATATAGTTAATAGCTACTACTAAAACATTCAACGGAACAGCTGTTGTAAAAGTCATTGTGTTTGTATTAATTTCAAGCTGCAGAATTAATTTGTACTGATTTATGGTAAATTTTATTGTTATCTGTTATTACTAATTATTGTAATTTATTTGTCAAACAATGCCCACTAAGAACGAATTATTTTGTTGACGAGTTCGACCATTGCAATTTCTTCAAAATCATGTATCACAAACAAAATTAAGTTCATTGTAACATGGTGGATCCAAGATGCGGACAAAAATGTCTAATTCACCCAAAAGTGATTCATTTATGGTTGTAAATAACTGCATTTCTATCTCATAAGACTCGTATATTTTGAGATATTAAGCTGTTTCCAGACCTTTCAAACATCAAGTATAGTATAGTCCCAACTATTTAGATCTAACGTTTTACAAACTGTTTTAATTGTATTTCCCAAGAAAACGGCAAATCACTTTTTACAAACATTGGAAGAAACGATTTTTGAAGTTATACTTCTTTGCGCCCATTGTAATCGGGACGGGGTGTCGGTCGAGAAACCGCGTCACGCGTTAGGAGTAAAATCCGGAAAGTGCCTTTTTATAATTTTCTCTACAAGAGATACCTCAAGAGTCTCGGTGGGTGAATGAACACACTCGACTTCCACGCTAGAATCCCTGGTTCGATCCTTGGCTGGGAATTTTTTTTTTCAAAAATTATAGGAAAGTACAGGAATATACGAATGGCCAAAGAAGTAAAACTTCCACTGTCTGGTCCGACGCAGACCCTTTTTTAATTTACGAAAAATGTCTCTTATTGAATAAAATGTAATGTAATATAATTTGTTTGTAAATGTATCTTAAATTTGTTGTTTTAACTATACAACTAAATAAATAAAATAGCACTATGGCGACAAAATTACACTGATTTAAATAAAAACCCCGAACCACAAAACAAGGAACAAAAACAATAACTAAACAACTAAATTGTAATAATAAAATTGTAATTGAGTGGGGGGAGGGCGGGTATATATAGCTCTGTAATATTGTATGTATATTTTAGTAGTGTACCCTCTGAGGATGATGACCATGTCATTGAAATGTACATAAGGGTAACGTATTAAACATAACTTACAACTTAGTTGTTTAGTTACTGTTTTTGTTCCTTTTTTTGTGGTTCGGGGTTTTTATTTAAATCAGTGTTAACTTTACAATGTTTAAGCATTACTGTTATTTTGTTTAAGCATTTAACAAATATCATTATATTTATTTGACAAATAAAAACTCATGTAAAAAATGAGGTCATGACAACCAAACAGGCGAAAAAGATTTATTTAGACAAAAAGTTAAAAATGTCTCAATACAAATGTCTCCTCAGTGAAGAATTACTGTATTGCTTAAATGTAACACTAATTGTACAGTATACCGTTTACAGATTTTTTAAATAGTAACAGTTTTTTTTTAATTTAATGGTTTCTCTTACAAACCTATGGGTGAAACACATCTTTTTTATTATGTTCATATCGATATTGCCCATCAGATAGGATAGACCTCGAAATAATATCATCTGTAACTGTTCTAAAAACAGTCTTGAACGTAACATTTTGCATTTTGTAAACTAAGTAATATTTTGAACGACGTAGTATGTTTTACTTCCACACGTTGCGCTTCTACATTTGTGTCATTTGAAAAAACCTGCAAGAAGATTATGCTTTATTTGGTTCCATAAGTATTCATGTAAAAAGTATTTTGTCCTGCAAGTAGGACGACTAATACAAAAACAACTTCTATGAACTTCAATATGTCAACTGTGCTATTAAGTAAGCCTACTAGGCATTCAAAACCATCAATACTTGTTACATACTCATAAAGAATTATATTCATTAACTGTTGTTTAAGTCAAGGTTAAATTTATTATTTTTTCCCCTTTATTGTCTTTAAGGACTAAGCTGACCCGGGCGAATATTTCACAAGTTAGGAGTAGGCCTACTAACACGATTTAATACATTGATTTAATTAAGTAAATTACGTTTATTTATTTACGTTGGTTTAATTTTATTGTTTTGTGTGATAAATTATAACTGCAAATAGAATGTAAACAACCTAACTAACAGCTGTCATGTTAAACAGATTTGTTAATAGATGGCGCCTTTCATTAGGAGTCATATGAAATATAATATAAAAGTTTTCTTAGCAATTTTGTAACGAAAACATGCATTTTAAGTTGTTTGTATAACTTTCGTCAATAGCGGGGAGCATAAGCTTTAAAATGATGCTTGAATAATTAATTTTGATAGAGAATGAATGGAGGTATTGTTTAGCGACAAAAAATAACTTATATATATAAAAGGATTATGACGTTCGGAGTTAGATATCATTGGAATAATTGAATCGTATATAATAAGTTCATATTACAAAAATATATAGAGTAAAACTTCGATAAAAAATATCAAACATATGAAATAATACTGTTCATGCAGAAAATTATAAAACATTATTATTGTATTTTTATAATTTATAAACTACTAGCTGACCCGTACGGCGTTGCCCGTGGTGGTTGGTATTTTCAGTCTTTTTAACGTAATTGTATTATTTTTAAATGTTCAATCAGTGAGTGGTATTTGGCTTTTATATATATAGATCTTAAATAATAAAAGCACTATTGTCATAAAAATAAAAGATCTGAAATTATGATTTTAGTAACTTTGATTCCCCCCAAACCCCTCCTAAAATTTCAAAATTTTTCATACGCTTTCTTAGTGAGCACCTATGGCCCCAGAGGAAGCTACATACCAAATTTCATTCCAATCCGTTCGGTAGTTTTGAAGAAATCGTTTTTTAATAACTTTGATCCCCAAACCTTCCTAAAATTTCGAATTTTTTCAAACCCTTTCTTAGTGAGCACCTATGGCCCTAGAGGAAGCTACATACCAAATTTAATTTCAATCCGTTCGGTAGTTTTTGAGAAATCGTGATGAGTGAGTGAGTGGTATTTCGCTTATATATATATATAGATTATATAATATAAAAGTATGTGTTTAATTAAACTGCCTGTCTTCACCCTTACCCACTAATAAAATAAGTATGTAACCTAAAACAGAGAGAAAACTCATTATTTCATAAAAAAGCCAAAGAGTTAATAATAATTATATTCTAAAGGTTTAATTAATAATGTACCATCTGAAATAAAAACGATAAACATATTTGCAATCGTTGCTTTTTAGCAAATAGGTTAATTTCGCAAACATATTTATATTAATGTTTCAAAATTCATAGCAATGTTTCAACATTATTTCAAACGTTCACGCAACAATGGATTTGTTTTTGTATACACTAGTTAATTCCGCGTATAAAATTGCGATTAGTTAAGACGATAACGGAAATACAAGGATTTTTGACTCAATCCTTTTCTAATGACGAAAGAACTTCAAATATTGTATTTCGTTAATTGAGAAAAACAAAATACAATTGCTAAAAATAAAGACATTACAAATAAGACAATTCTCTGAAGAATTTCGTTTGATTGCTCTAATACGCTTTTGGTTTTATCTAAGTTGGAAACGTTTGTACAATATCCAAAGAGAAATATTCCTCCAGATGAAGTCAAGCAAGAAGTTTATCGATTCCAGAGTGTGCAGTAAAACTTTACACAGCTGGGCGATCCATGTTAATACCTTCGTTCGATGCTGGAATGGTTGTGTTTTATTTTACAATATAAAGCGTTCTCAAACTGTGCTATCTTTGAAAGTACGTATTTATCTATGTTTATGTTTTACATAAACGAAACCACAAATCGAAGAATAACAAATTTTAAAATAAAAATGCAATAATTTTATTTTTTTAAATTTAATCCGCTTGGTTGTTACGCTGTTTGAGACATAACGGTTGGATACAAACTATGCATGCAAAGTAAACGAGTGTTTACAATAATTTCAACAACAATAATTTCAAAATTGGTAAAACTATCAATTGAAATAAATAAATAACTAATGAGCTTGACTTGTGAGAAAGTAACTTAGATAAAATAAAACCTGAACACAAAATCTCACAATAAATACGTTTACTAACCTCAAACGCGTTTCAACGATAGTTTGGTTACTGTAGCCCGTGCATCACTGAGGATGGCGACATTGTCGTTGAAACGCGTTTGAGGTTAGTAAACGTATTTATTGTGAGATTTTGTGTTCAGGTTTTATTTTATCTAATATCAATTGAAATTAAATTTATACAAATTACAAAGCGTTTAGTGAAAATAAGGCAAACCCTATTTAGTAAAGGAACACATTAATGCTACTACAAATCAGAGAAAATACGTTTTATGCATTTCCTAAAATTACCAAGTAAAGTAAATCTATGCAAATTATGATCGAATAAACGAAAACAAGCTAAAACTCCAGTCAAGTAGCTAAATTAAATAAGTTTAATAATGTTCGTATTTATTTGCTTAACGATTTTACTTTTTATACAGGACTAATATGGAAGGTCCTGTAATATTTCAGGTAAGCTGAACGACGATCGAACTGTATTGGAGCGTACAAGACGATCGTGCTATCGATAAACCACTACAGATATTTAATTATAGTAGTTTATCTACGACCATTGCAATAAACACCAATAACGCTATTACAAGTAACATCAGAAAGAGGTACATTACCAACCAAAAGCCAACCCGATTAGGTAATGATATCATTACCTAACAGGAGTCACTTTACATAATAGGCTCTAGACCAATGAGAGCTCGTCATTTGACGGAAGTAGAGTTGTAATAAAAATAACGCTATTCGTACATCAGCTGATTGTACCCATACGTTCCGGATGTTAGTGTGTTATTGTAACTAACCTCAAACGTGAGTTGACGCATTCCACAAACATGAGTGATAGTGATGAATTTTGTTTAACTCCAGAGGAAATTAATACAAAAGCAAATTCGGCTCTGAACAATTTGTTGCCAGAAAAATCTAAATTTCGTTATGAAAAGGTTTATAACCAGTTTATGGAGTGGAAAACTAGAAATGGTGTTAGTTCGTTTTCCGAGAATGTTTTCATTGCGTATTTTGAGGAATTGGCCCAAGATAAGAAACCTAGTTCGCTTTGGACTATTTATTCAATGATTAAATCTACAATCAACATCAAACATCAAATAGCCTGTATATTTTTGGTCGTAGATAAAGTAGTGTACGCAACGATTGTATTCAGCCTTTAAGCCACTCGTGAGATATTTAGGACACTCGCTTCGCTCGTGTTCACACTTACATCTCACTCGTGGCTTAAAGGCCTTCATAATACAATCGTTGCGTAAAAGTATATAACATAATTAGTTAAAGAAAGCCTTTTCAAGTACAACCCATAATGTTTTTGTTTACATAAAACTTTGCGGGTAACAATTTTGTATGTTATTAGAGCGTGAATACAAATTTTACTACCGAAATGTTATACTGAAACTAAGATTTCTATGTGTGTATTGTTTTGTTTTTACTTCGTACTTTACGAAATAATATTAATGCTGATCGTATACATACTTTGCCAAAACACGTTAGCATTGTGTTAGCAACTACTTGAAACAATCTACTTGTGTTTATGTAAAGCCAATAGGGTTTTAAAAAAAGCTAAAATGCTTTTTTGTCTTTTTCTTGTAGGTCGTGAAACCATAACTTCAGGCAGCCCAAACTGACCTGCAGGGTTTATGGCCACCCGTCCGCAATATACTTAAATATGTTAAATATCTATGCTGAGTGTCATGCATCTATCTTAAAACATTCATGGGATAATAATACTTTTTAAACGCATACAGACAACTTCTACATAAACAAGATATAAGACATGTTAAATAGTTTTATTTTATAGTTTTGACCTGCATGTCATTACATTTGACCTTGCATTACATGTCAAAGTTTGGAAGAATGGTTTCAAAGAAAAAATTTAACTGACAAATTTCATACTTTCGGGAAACTAAAATTAACCTTATTATGACTAAAATAATTCTTTTTTTGCAATAACATTGATGGGGTTTGAACCATTTCACTAGTATTTAAATCCAATAATAAAAAAGTATCTCTTCAAAATAAAAAATGTTCACTTTGGGGATTTCTGCAACAAACACTTTTAACAATGCCATAAAGTTGTTAACTAACCCAGGTTTTTTTTACTTTTTTAAGGCGTTTATCATGATAATTTAAGAGAAGAGCGTAGGTCCATTATATAGGCTATGCAAAAAAGTCGATTTTCAGTTTCATAGCTTTCATTATCTATACTAATATTTTAAAGAGGTAAAATTTGTTTGTTTGTTTGTTTGTATGTAGGGGGTAATCTCTGAAACTACTGAACCGATTGAAAAATAATTTTACTGATAAAAAGCATCACTCAAGAATGATTCAAGAAATAAGTTCTGGTTCGTCAGTCTAGGCCTAACCTAAGAATTTTTAGGTAAATACATTCATTACCATAGCAACCAATTGAAGGAACAAAATAACAGATAAAACAGCTGTTTGCTCTAGTATTTCCATTAACAGCTGATTTCAAACTTTGAAGCAATTATTTAAATTTCTAACTTTTATTGAACTATAGACCTGAGCCTTGCTGGTTCTTTTAACCTTTACTATAACTGCTGTTATAAAATATACGAAATAATTTGAGTCGAACATTTAACATTATTTACCATCTTAGCTTTGGGTTCTTTAATCCTTTATTATAAAGAAAACTTAAAATGATTATGTGTATTGAAAGTTCTAAGCGGGTTGGTGTCGGAGCACGCAGGGCTTTCCCCAGTACCCAATATTATTATAAACAATTTAAGGGAATTTAATGTCAATCTCATAAGTAGGCCTATTTCTTCATTTATAAATGTGTTTGTAAGGACACAACGCATCTAAAATACCAGGTCAGGCACGATACATGATTTTAATGTATTACACATTATATGTTTAACTAGGGGAGGCCCCTGCGTGCTCTGCACGCCAACCCCCGATGGAACGTTATAAAAACATATTTTATGTTTTATTTACAATAAAGGTGTGTGGGATTAATAATAACCTCAACACTACAGTAAGATGGTAAATAATGTGAAATATTCAAATTAAATTATTTCTTATATTTTAAAACAACAGTTATAATAATAGTTAAAAGCACCAGCAAGGTTCAGGTCTAGACTTTAAAACCTCAACCTAAAAGCTAGAAATACAAAAATAATTGCTTCAAATTTTGAAATATTGGAAATATTAGCTGTTGATGGAAATATTGGAGCAAACAGCCATATTATTTGTTATTTTATTCAATGAGTTGCTATAGTAATAAATGTAAACACATGTGTTGGTTTATCAATCTAGGACTAACTTAAGAATGTTTTCCGACTAAATTTACAAATATTGAAATAAAAAAGGTTTTTATCAAAATTAATTCCAGCCTATGTTACTCAGGGATAGTGTAGCCTTTTATTAGTAAACTATTAATTCAATCGGTTCAGTAGTGCCAGAGATTAACCCCCCCCCCCCCCCCTAATACAAACAAACAAACAAAACTAACTTTATC
>JAGFPH010000372.1:0-26429 GCA_018207615.1 Philaenus spumarius
TTATAACTTTTAAGTTGTAAACATCTGCGTAGTATACATCACAGACCGTCAACATATTCATTGATATTCCACAAAATTTACATTGATAATTAATTTAGTATTTAATGTTAGAAAACTGCCCAAATTAACATTTTTAAAAGGTTAAGTCATTAGCAATCATTGGTAAAAATTTAAGTTCTGGCAATAAAACCGTTCACTGGTAGTATACACAAATACGAAAAAAATCAATTTGAAACAGTTTAGGATCGCAGACAGTCACAACTTAGAATACTTAGGTGCGTAATGGTGGAATTCTGTTAAAATTCTCTAAAAGTATAAACTGTTTGGTTTGCTTACTGCCCGTACTCCACTGGTGTATGCTATACCTGAGTACGTATATAACCACATAGTTTTCACGATTATACATGTCACATGTCAGGATCAATACAACTCAGTTTTGGTGGAGTAGCACTCACATGTAGTTTGGTAAATACTCGGTTAAGGGTTTGGCAAATAGTATAGGAAATAAGATATTTAATATTCCCTTTGATCGTCAAAGCCGTTCATATTTCATTTCTGTCAAAGCTGTTTGGTATCCGTCAAACAGCGCATACTGTAATAAAAGAGTCTTTGTGACTTCTATTGCAGAATAGGAAAAGAATATTAATACATGGAGAGTTATTTTTCTCATATTCTGTATCTAAGTACGGCAGTTATATACATAATTGTAAAAGTAAAAAGCGTTCTTTTTTGGTTTAGGCCTACGTTATTTCCAATTATAAATTAATATACTTTATGAAATATTAGGTCTTCTTCTTACACTTTAAATGTTTGTATTGAGGTCATTACAGATAATATAAATATAATATAATATATTATAAAATATTAGAATAGTACTTGTTTATATATTCCTGTCAATAAACTTTGGAAATTATTATTATTAACAATTTTATTAATTTACTAGGGGGCATCGCCTTCGGTCGCTTGGATCACCAACTCAGGAGGTGACCAATGGCAAAGCCAATGCAAACAGATTACTGTATACTCTAAACTTTTGAAGGAAATTACGATTTAGCTGTGCCCCATGCGTAGCTAATGTAAGACAGAGATCGAATTAGACCCGATCATCCCCAATAATTCGAATTGAAGCATGCGTTGTTTTCACCATTAATATTTAAATAGTTTATAATAAACAAATTTTAATATTACCAACTAAAGGAAACAATATAATATGAAACCATAGATGTTTAACTTGTTATACAATAAGCCTTTTGTTTGTTTCTACATAATCTAACAAAAAATCTGTTATATGTGAAGAATAATTACCGATACCTTTTTTAAATTTTCCGAATTTGGTGCAAATAAACGTGTTTTGGTTCATTTTAGGATTAACCTAAAATTATACAAAGTTTTTAATCCAAGTTGTCTGTTTTGTTCATGATATTTAACAACAGATGTTTTAGTTAAATTATAATGCAGTAAATTGATTTTTGGTTGTTAATCTAACCTAAAAAATCTGTTGGTTGTGAAAAATAATAAACTGATTCTAAATTTGCTAATTTGGTTGCTATGGTAATACATTAATGTAAAGTAACATATATTTCTGAGCTTTTGATCAGAACTGCTGTTTTATCTGAAATATTACTTGCAGTGAACCCACGAATTTTCACTATTTTTAATGTTTAAAATTACAATTTTGCTCAATCTTTGTTTTTGTATGTGATACCATAAGAATATACATTTAAATTTCCGTATTTTTATCTTAAATAGGATTGGATCTACGTTTATTCTACGTCATTCAGTCAGGACAGAGCCGCTTATATATAAAAACTGCTTCCCTATTGCTTGATTTAATTTAAAGGGTAGTTATTCCATTTCATTACATTGACGTAAGTATTCGAATTGCAAAATGGTTTTTATGCCACTTAAGAATATCTGCACAAATTTATATTTATAGTTTGTAAACCTTTATAGATAATACAGGAAACCTTTTGTTTTCTTCTAACTTACCCAAAAAAACCAAAAAAAAAACTAATAGTTGTGAAGAATTGTAAAAAACCTGATTCTAAATTAGCCAAATTGGTTGCAAATAAACGTGTTTCGGTTCAATGTAGGCCTAACTTAAAATTATGTTCAGTTTTTTATTCAAATCAGCTGTTTTATATATAATAGTTTTATATACCAATGAATTGAACTAAAATATACTAAGCATTTTTAGTTTATTTTTGTTTTTGTTTGCTTTAAGTTGGTCAATCTAACCTAAAATAAACGGTACCAGAAACTGGAACATACTTTCTCACAAACATATTTAGATTATTAAACAGATTCACTGTGACTTCATTATTGTAGGAGGGGTAAGAGAGGTGATTTTAAACTAGGAGATTAACTTTTTTTTTAGGAGATTAACTAATAAATATTATTATTATTAGCTAAAAATTAAGCTATTCCATCGATTTCAAACAAATTTGCACCAAACACGTCAACATTGTATAAATTTGGAAACTTTTTGAAAAACAACCACCTTTATGGCCAAAAAACCCCAAAAATCAGTTATTATTATTATTATTAGCTAAACGAGAATTTTTAGAAAGATGCGGTTTTTTTCATACGGTGGGTACATTCAAGGCTACAAATAAGCCAAATTTGATCAAAATCGTTATAGCCGTTTTTTTATAAAACAAATAACTGATTTTTTGGGATTTTTTGCAAAAATGGTTGTTGTTTTTCAAAACCCAGGACCTTTGCCTTTCCGGGGCAACACTCTACCACTGAGCTATCCTGATCCTCCAGATATTGGTCGATGTTATCTCACTTGTACGGTTTTACTGCATTTATGAATTAATAGACTGAATACCCCGCATGCGACATTGAAAACAATCACAATTATTTTTGCAGCCTACAGTGGTGTTACATACTAAAAAACTTTTGCAAAATTAATGACAGCAAGCCTGACCATTCTACTGGACCGATTTACATGCGGGTTGTACCAAAACAGAGGTTAGCGGTCCTATATGTGCAGGTTTTATTTGTATTTTGAAAATATTTATGTTAATTGGGTCAAAAATGAAAAATAAACTATTCTTATGTAGATTTAACATAGGGAAAAATTTAAAGCTTATGACAGCGAGCCTGACCGTTCTACTGGACCGATTTACATGCGGGTTGTACCAAACCAAAGGTTAGCGGTCCTATATGTGCAAGTTTTATTTGTATTTTGAAAATATTTATGTTAATTGGATCAAAAATGGAAAAAAAAACTTTTCTTATGGAAGTTTAACATGGGGTAAAATTTGCACTTCTTTGAAGAGTTCACTTGAGGTTTCCACTGAACCGTTTTACACGCGGTTTGTTTTAAATGAAAGATCAATCATTCTATATTTGCACAATTTACTTACATTTTCAAATAATTTAATTTAGAATGTAATAAAAGAACTTTTTAAAACATATTTTTATCATCTATTTAAGTTTCCCTATCCAGCTGATTATTAAAACACGTGTTTGTGCATCTATGAACAAACAATTGTAGCAAAAGGAATCAACTGGCTTAAATAAATTAATTAGTGGTCAGTATTTCAACGAACAAATTCACAGGATCAAGTTGAACATTATACACTTAGCGCCTAACAGCTATAATACCAATAAATAAGCAACATTATGAAAAACTAAAAAACAACAATTGAAAGATTAAACTTATATCATTCAAAGATGTGCACAAAAACATAAATCATGTGTGTATGTTGCTGTTAAGACAGGTAAAATAAATTAAACACAATTTTAGGTTAGGCCTAGACTGAAAAAACAACTTCTTGAATGTATTTACATTCACTGTCATAGCAACCAATTGATTAAAATAACATAAAACAGTTGATTCGGATGTCCAGCTTTTAGTAGAAAAGTACCTGGAGACCGAGCTAAAGCTCGATTATAAGCAGGGCTATGATTTCAATAATAAATATTGGATTATTGAGTTTTGAGGTTAGGCCTATGACATTAAACAACTAAATAAAGGGTATATACAACATTAGGCTTACCTGTAATAAAAATACATTTTAAAGGATTAACCACAATCTCAACGCTATGCCTCAGAAATAAGTCAGGCCTAAATTAAAGTATTATTTCAATATCGATTTATTCCTAGGGCCTAGTTCGCTCACGTCAATAACTACTATTATTGCAAATTTCCGTGAACATCGTTTAGGTTAGGCCTATAACATTAAACAACTAAATAAAGGGTATGTTTATTATGTATTCGTTGCCATGGTAACTATAAATAGATACAACATTAGGCTTACCTCTAATAAAATATACAGTTTAAAAGAAAGCAGATGATTATTGTAATGGCATTGAAAACATTTGCAACAGCTGTGCTTTGTATTGTTTAAAATGGACAAATTTCACTTTTTAATTTAATAAAAAGACGTGGAAAACGAATTTTCCCAGACTGGTGACCATTTCCAATCGATTTCTCGTGGCCAAAAGCCTAATATAAAATCAAAAAATCCAAAATCCTTAGACGGAGATTCCAGATCCATTTAGCAGACAAACAATTATTATCTCTCGCTTTAGAAGATAAGATAATATTTTAAGTTAGGCCTAGGCTCAACCAACACATGTTTCAACACACACAAACCAATAAAAACTTGCTTTAAGGAATTTAAAAATAAGAAAACTCTATGTTACATCTTAATTTAAAAAAAAGACATATTATAGTAGGCCTATTTATTGATAATATACGGTAATTGATAGTAACTTTTTGGTAAGGGTTTTGATTAAGAGTAGGCCTACTTACACCTGAGCCTTACTGGTTCTTTTAAATTTTATTATAACTAACTATTGTTAAAAAATATACGAAATAATTTGATTTGAACATTTAACATTATTTATAATCTTTGTTTTGAGGTTATTATTAATCGTACACCTTTATTATAAATAAAACATAACATATATTTTTAGAAGGTTCCATCTGGGGTTGGCGTGCGAAGCACGCAGGGGTCACCCCTAGTTTATTATTATTTTTAATTTGTAATAAATTACCTGCTTACACGCTTTCTCAGCAAGGGTTAAATTAATTAAAATACAAGTGAAAAAACATTTGGAGGATCAGGATAGCTCAGTGGTAGAGTGTTGTCCCGGAAAGGCAAAGGTCCTGGGTACAAATCCCGGTCTTGGTCCCTGTTTTTTCACTTGTAATTTAATTAATTTAACCCTTGCTGAAGAAGCGTGTAAGCAGGTAATTTATTACAAACTAAAAATAATAATACATACATACGTACATACGTACAGACATACATACAGGCATACAGACAGACATTTTGTAAAAACCACTTTTTTGGAATCAGGGGTCCCAAAACGTATATTTCCACAAAAATCTCAACATCGATTTTTTTTGCGATCACTATAAGTCTTACTTTCTCTATACTATAGTGAGAAAGTAAAAGCTGTTGGTTTGGAAGAATAATAAACTTATTATAAATGCTAAGTGAAATTAATTGTTATGGTAAGGAATGTAAACAAACATGTGTTAGTAAGTATTTTATTAGAACAGCTGTTTCGCGAGTATGGTTTTGAGTAAATGGAAAAAAGGATGATCAGTTTTACCGAATTTTAAAACTTTCCGGGAAACCTTTCAAATTTTTCTTTTCATAAAAACCTAATTCAGACTAATACGAACATTTTTAAATAAAATTTCGCAAAATTGGTCCAGCCGTTCTCAAGTGATGCGCTTACCAACGAACAGCATTTCATTTTTATTATATAGATTATACATTTGAATCAACTGTTGTATCTGTTATTTTATTTTATTGGTTGCTGAGGTAATGAATGTAAATACATTCAAATAACATGGCTGTGTTAGTTCATCAGTCTAGGCCTAACCTAAAATTATTTTGTGTGATTAATTTTATTTCTGTATTTTTCCTACATTATAATAGTTATTCTGCTATTCGGGGCGGAGACAAATCCAACAAATCAAAGATTATAAAAATTGGTTCAGCCGTTGGTCCATATATAGATGCTATAATGGACTCCTGATCGTACGGATCGCACATCTTGTTTATACATGGTTTTATGATAAAAGACATGTAAAATTAAAACACTTTAAGTGATAAACTAAAAAGATTAAAATATATATTTTAAATAATTTCCGTTTATAAATAAATAAATGTCAGTTTGTGTGTTGACTAATTTATAGTCATACATATTAAATCTATGTATTATCTGTCGACCTAATATCCTTACTTAGCCCAATACAAAAACGGAGCTATACAGTAAAGTTATAAATCACGAAGCATTGCAAAAGAAAGACGAGAACATTTTCCTCGAGTGAAGAAATAACGATCAGCATTTTATGTAAATATGCCAACTATAAATTCCCACTGAGCCAGTATTGCGACCACATAACACATTTATAACCACTGTGAAATAGCCCTTTTACGGTCGTTCATAAAGGGTTGTAGTTAAAAAACGTTCCACGTTTAGTACCAAAAAAATCCATTTACTTTTGTCAATGTTTACTATTTATAGGGGCTTTTTAACTGTAGATCACAAGCCAACTTCAAATAAAATGTGTTATTTAAAATGTTACATCTAACTGAAAATAACCGGTATTTTTTATATTGATTCACACATTGGCAGTATTTTAAATAATTATACAGAATTTTATAGTTTAATTTTTAATTGTTATTCAGTACTAGTATAACCGGCTAATGCTTCGCTATTGCTTGATTTGAGTTTATAAGTACACATATTTCCTACAGCTGTTTAATGAAGTGTGTTTTCCACACCCACATCATTGCGCAAACTAAACTACATGTGTTCAACGTTAAGTAATTATACCTCTTTACTTTGCGCCCTCCAGCTGTTTACTGTACGCAAAGCTGATGTAGCCTATGGTTTGAAAATGTAGATGTTTATGGAACTAACCTCTGTAAAACAAATCTTTTTAAAAACTAAAACACTAAATTAAAATGTAGCTGTAGGAAAAACATTGTGTGTATCACGGGTGCAAAGTTTAATTTGTCACAGTCGATAAACTTTGCCGCCTGTTTATCTAGTCCGACAAAATCAATTATGCACCCTAGATACACAAATAACTAATTTAGTTTTAACAAACACAATTTGAAAATTTCATTATGATGTGTCTTGTCGTAAAATAAAACTCTTATGACCAGGGAAGGTGGTAGAGTGCGTAATGAATCTACAAAATAGACTTACCATTGATTTGAGACACGTGCAGAAAGACTTTGTTGTGGTTGTAGATCAGCTGCCGAAATGAGAGTTGGATAGGTACGAATGTTGCCGAGTACAGTCGAAGTTATCCGTTTCCAACAAATTCCGACCTAGGCCTCGTCCACTAGGTCGGTAGAGAGGCGCGGCGCCGTACCGACCTCCAACAGTTTTGCATTTATTCGCTGCGCTACCTCCCCTAATAGACGAAGCTTTTATGTAAGAATTTAAATGAATTTTCCTTTTTCTTGGAAAAATTACTCTTCTAATTTTACAATTTAAAAAATTAAATTAACAAGTTATTTCCAAATGTTTGCTCTAAATAATAAACCATATTAGGTTGTTCTAGCTCGTTTAGTTTTTAAGTAATATGATTCTAACAAAATTATTATTTCGTCGTAAATAAATTTTGTTCGAGCGCCATAGTTTTCCGCGCCGCGCCTCTACCGACCTTGTGGACGACCAGCTTTAGAAGAAAAAATCGGAGTTAATATGCGGCAGTCAAATTGCGAATATATATGTATATAAAAGTTTTAATGACATCCCAACATGTGATCTGGGAACTATGATCGGTGCACATTAACCACTCCCAACCTTAGTTCCCACCATTATAGTCACTGCTACAGCTCGTCTTTCTTACGGACATTTGCTGATAAAGGCAATCAACAGTATTCATTTATAGATATGAGTTCGACTGTGAAGCTCGCAACTATCTCCCCTAGCATAAGTTATCTAATGTTCTATGTTTTACTAATTAAATGGGAGACTTTAGAATGTAAAAACTACAGTTCAAATTTCATTTCATACTGTGAAGTGGAGGAAAGCACTTGAACTTTGAAACTGTTTAGTCTAATCAAAGAGGTTTCAGTTGGAATTGAAAAACTTTTATCTCTTTGTAATATCTTTTGTAAGTTTACTTTTAGACTTTACATTTTTACGTGAGCGGTTTGAAATTGTTTCTCTCACTATGCCCTAACCAATGAAGTTCCTAGTTATATTGAATGGTTCTAGTATGCAATTGTTGATGTAATGGCCGTCCTTAACTACACTCTGCATCTGCATTTTTAAGTGTAACACCTTTAGTTTCAGCTCAAATGGATTGTTTAGTTTTTATAATAACGTAGCCCGACCATTTTTTCTATATTTATAAATTTTAGACAAAAAACTAAAATATTCTGAATAATATTGGATGCATTATAATTTTTTTAACTAAATTGTGTGTAAAGTTAACTAAAATAAAGCGTTAACACTTCTTACACTTTAGAATTCATTTTGTATTTAATTAATAGCCCACTGATTTAATTAATAGCCCAGTCAGTGTAGGTTACAACTACCAGTAATTTGCAATACGGCTGATTTTTTTACAAGTACCTTAAAGTATGTAGATTAATATAAAAAAAGGTTATCAGTCTATCGATTTCCCAAAGTCCTTCCCAATATGGGCCTTTTCTGTTATATCCCCGCATTTACAAACTATTTTCTAAAACTATTTTCTATAGAATGAGGAGACTCCATAACATATAAGGAAGGAAGTTTCCAGTTTTTGTTGATATTAGATAAGGGTTATTGCAAACGCGTAACTTTACTATTCGACCCAAGCCAGATATTTTTGCAGACAACGACGTTGTTTTACATTTTACTGTTAAATGTTGAATACAGGTAAACATACTGTGACTAAATAGGTTAGGTTAGAACCTTTTAGGTATTTAAAAAAATTATTATTTGTAGTTCTACCCGATTAATCCTCATTCTATAGAAAATTGTAAATGCGGGGATATAACAGAAACGACCCCCCAATATTCCCTAATATTTCGAGTAGGAATGAAGATAAATAAAAATAAAATACACCACCGTGTAGGGGAAGTATTTTTCAATAAAAAAGGACATAAGTATTTCTTTCGTCCGAGCAATGGTTTGTCTGGAAAAAATTCGATAATGCAGGAATGTATTTTGCAGCAGGGGAAATCACTAAAAGGGGAAATCTCATTCATATATGAAGCTTTGGCTCATTCTAAATTGACTGAATTTTAATATATCGAATTGAAACTTGACATAGGAGTTGAAATATATATTTTAAACATTTATGCTGAGTCTCATCTTGTTATCTTGAAAATTACTCGATCTAGAGCCACTTGACTTATCAACGGGTTTCTCGATTTTTAAAATACCGGACCCCCAAACTCATATTAAACTGCTCCAGTTTATAAAATTTTCAAAATATCAACCTAAAAGTTATTTTACAAGTTAAACATATAGATTCAAACAAGATCAAGGAATATACACCGTTTTTTTATTTACTTTTAAAAGCACAAGTAACTTAAAAAAGTATAATTTTAGACCTTTTTAGATTTTTCATCAAAACGCTTTAGTTGATCGGCTGTAGATTAGTCAATTTTTTTTATATAGTTTTTAAAATAAGTATAGCAATAAGTAATTGTGTTTGTAACTTCTGTACCAATTTTTAAATCGATATGTTCAAAAATGTCGAAAATGGAGTCGTTGAATCCAAAGGTGTTAAAGCTGAAACGAGATAGTTAAAACAGAAGACTATTTTCAAGCGCCTCGTTTTTAAAACTAACATGAAAAAATCGTTCATACTTACTAAGAATATTTATACTGGTGTATTTAACATGTAAAATAAATTTGATATTGATATTCCAAAAATTGACGAAACTGGAATAGATTGAAAGGGCTACAGCGTTCGGTAAGCAACAAATCGTGAGGCTCGTTAATAAGTCTGATGGCTCTAGCTCATCAAATTTTTAAGATACCAACTTGAGTCGAGGTATATAAGTTAAAAATAAACTTTTCACTTGCTCTACAAAGTTTTAATTCGATATATTACAAAATGGCCAACTTAGATCTGCTATACGTATGGACGGAAATGATCATATAAAAACATATTCATTGATAACTATGCGTTCATAAATTTGCTGGCCTATTTAGTTTAAAATTATCGCAGATGTATAATTTTTGTATATTATATTTATACACATATTTTTTATGTATATTTTTAATTTCATACAAATTGGATGATTATCTTGAGAGAAAATACATTTTTTTCAAAGACAAGTTAATCGAGACTGCGTATAGGCTATTACGCTAGTCTTAACGAAATTGTATTATTTTGAATATAAAAAAGTTGAATTTTTAAAAAAAATGGCAGCTATTTTGAATCAGCCATGTTAAATTTTCATATTTTATATGAATCAGTTCCTTCTAAAAACTCCAAATAACCAGTTTTCTTTTTCTTTGAGACACATTTTTTAATTTCAATATATATACTTGGGTAATTTGTTAGATGATTTGTTATAAGTCAGACAGGGAGGCATTTAAAAAAATCTGTATAAAGAACATCTTCCAAATAACAGTAATTATGCACGCCACATTATGGAAGAAAACCATTCATATTCTCACTTTGCAACGAACTTCCAGTCATTACATATATGCAAAAAGAGCAAACAAATGGACGCGCTTGAGGAATACGAAATATATAAAGTCCAGAACATATGTTAAATGATCAATTGAACTTTAAGTCCAATCTCCAATGACTTGACTTTGCTAGGAATATTGATATGAAATGCAAACAGCAAGCGGTACACTACAAGTCAGAGATCCCGCGTATCCTGAGCAGTTAAAAGTATTCGATAGTGTGCACACGCGGTTGTATTATTTGTGACATTGTGTTATTGTACGTGTGTATATGTATTGTGTTGTACTTTAATTTATTTATTTCAATGTATTACGACCTCAATAGAGCGATGTTCTAAAGATGGAACTAGTTCCAAAACGCGTCAGCCAAAAATTTGTGTAAAGTAAGTAATCTACTTATATTTTATACCTACATTTTTTAAACAAAAAAGTCACATAGACGGACACATTATCCTTTTACTTCTTACGCATTTTAAATTTTGCAGAAGGCTTCCAGGCATTTGTTATTTTTTAAGTGATTTTTCTAATTTTGCTAAATGCATAACACCTCAAAACTATATATTTGCATAGAATTATAGTGATTTAGTAATAATTTTATACTTGAACATATAGGCTATAAAACAAATATTTCTAGAACCTATCACGTTGATAAAAATGATTTGGAAAGTTAAGAAGGATTTTCCCTGTTTTGTCTACAGGTGGACTCGTAATTTTCTGCATAACTCCATTCAATTGTAAGCCCTTCATTTTTTTCACGTTAATAATATCATTTAGTGAAATTGTTTTAAAATAATTCAATTAGTAAAAAGTTGTTACAGTTTGATGAATGCAGCTCGTGCAACCCTGAAGATGGCGACATTGTAGTTGAAATGCGTTTGAGTAAGCAAACGAGTTAGTTGTGAGATTTAGTTATTTTCTCGCATATATCCAGCACAAATAGCAAATAAAATTATTAAAATCAATATTATACGTGACGTATAATACGTATACGTTAAAAACGCAAAGTAATAATACAATAACTGTTCAACATGACTTTGCTATGTACTGCACCAGAAGGAAGTAGAACCGTTGTTAAAGACAAAACCATTCCGAGTCGCTTTATTCATGCCCAAGTATGCAAATGTAAACACGCGATAAAGAAATTTGTTACAGCCCGAGCTCTGCCTGTGTATGTGCCGTGAATAAATTTGCTCGCCTTACATGATAATGACGATTTAACGTGTACTCGTCTGATTCATACGTTGACAGGTCATCGTATAATCAAATTTATATAATAGATAATTTAAAATTAATATAGGCAAACACATGCATGTAATCAGCTGTTTTATCTAACAACGGTTAATTCAAGAGAGGTTATGCAGTAGTTTCTATAGCAACCTATTATTACCAATATTAAAAACAGATGTTTGTTTCCAATACCCTACAAATTACTATTTTAAATACCCAAAGTAAAATATTTTAGGAAATAATGCCAAAATAAATTAATATAATATTTTGTATATTTCTTAGTATTGTTGTAAAGATTTTTAAACTTTATCGTCTCTAACGAGTTTTTGTCCGTGTTATTTTTAAAGAGAAATTTACGCAGAAGTTCGTTACGTTATTTTTATTTATTACTAGCAGGGATACCAACGGCTTCGCTCGCGGATATGAATAAATAAATGAAATGTATGTCGGGTAAATATTGAGAGTTCACCGGCCCCAAATACATATTGTGTTTCGTCGAAATCAATCTATGTTTCCCATTTAGTCTTACATGCATAAACAGCGGGTTCTAGTGAAGGACGTCGTGACTACAGGCTTGAATAGAATTGCACTATATATCACTTTTTCCTATTTATATATATATATATATATGAAATTAGGCACTTCATTGATCGCGGGAAATCAATTATAAACATTCTAAAACAAATATAACATAACAAATTAAAAAACCAAAAATCGCACATGGGATTTAATATGGATAATCTACAGCCATTTTAATACGCGATAGGAACAGGGCCTATTTAGGCCTCCTATATAGCCTAAAATTAGAAAATAAAAACTGTTTTAGTAAACTAAGAAATGTTACAAATTTATATACAGTATTATGTTTACATACTGGAAACATACTAAGACTATAGACTGTAAGTTAGAACCCCTTAGATTTTTTTTTATATATCCTATATAGGCCTATATATTGTATAAGTTATTATGTTTAGAAATTAAAACCCTTTTTTAGTAAACTATGCAATGCTACAAACTTATATATGTTTACATACTGGAAATATACGATATTTGTTTACTTTAACTTATATATAATAACGACGAAATATTATAATCATACTGTAATCGGCAACATACTGCATACTGTGACTAAATAGTATAGGTTAGTACCTTTAGGTTTTTTTAAATTCTAATTATATAATGTGATAATAACGACGTAATATTATAATCGTACTGTTATCGGCAACATACTGTGACTAAATAGTATATGTTAGTACGTTTAGGTATGTTTTATTCTTATTATATAATGTGATTATAACGACGAAATATTATAATCATACTGTTATCGGCAACATACTGTTACTAAATAGTATAGTTTAGTAAATTTCGGTTTTTTTTAATTCTAATTATATAATGTGATAATAACGACGCAATATTGTAATCATACTGTTATCGGCAACATACTGTGACTAAATAGTATAGGTTAGTACATTTAGGTTTTTTTTTATTTTAACTTCAGGTTTTTTATTTATATATATTGTATAATTTATGTTTAGAATCTCTTCATATTACATATGTTCAATGTGGCAACGTTGGCAATCAGAAATGATAAGTTTCTTCTTGTATACTGGTATTCAATATAATTTATTAACGATAATAGTTATTGTTTTTAAACTAAAGGTTTTGGAAAGTTATATAAAGATCGACATATATTTTCGTGATTTCTTTCATTCATTTTGTTTAGTGAAGTTATTGTTGATATTTGTTGGTGTATTAAGTAATTTGTTTATTTTATTTAGTGTTAAAATATAAAAAAATACTGAAGTAAACCTCTATATTTTCTACTTTTATTTCTCTCGTATTTTATATAATTTTTATTACCCGCGGATATTTTTGTTATTTTTATAATCAGTTTAACGTGTTCTTTCATAATATGAAGAAAATTTTTAAAAAACCTCTGGTCACGCCTTTCTCCATCTTTACCAAACAGCAGTGGACCTGGAAGCACAAAAACAGCGATTTCCGCCGGTGCGTTTGAGGTGCAGTCAAGGTCGTAGCCAGAGGGGAGGTAGGAGGTCAGAACCCCCCCTGAAATCCCTTACTTGAATTTGAAAGCGTTTATGGTGTTTTACGTTTTGATTGATTTTGGAGGAACTGGACGGACAATAAGGTCGATCAGGGGGTTGGGTTGTGTATTGAAAATACTCCCAATACGGGGGTTGGGGTGCGAAACACGCAATGCTCTGTGTAGTGAAAATATTCTCAATACGCAGGTTGGCGTGCGAAGCACGCAATGCATTTCGTATTGAAAATACTCCCAATAAGGGGTTGGCGTGCGAAACACGCAATGCTATGTGTAGTGAAAATTCTACCAATACGGGGGTTGGCGTGCAATGCACTGTGCGTCGGCCGCTTCTCATAGTGTTCAGTGTCAAGCTCACATGTGCGTCATTAGCAGTGAAAGTGTTAAAAGGGTTTAAATTCAAATCTCCGGTCCTGACCTGACACCCCCCCGAAAAGTTTTCCTGGCTACGAATTTTTAAGAACAGGAAGTATTTTTGGTGGTTCAGAACAGTCTGCAACATTCTCTAACCTTCTGGAAGATTTTAAGACTTTCCGGAACATCCTGAAAGCTACTAGAATATTCAGGAACATTCTGTCCAGCCACTTTAAAACTTGATTCCCAGCTGCTTCACCTAGAAGTCCATTGGTTTGATGCGCTCGTTATACCGGGTAGCCACCAAACAGAAAAAAACAAGAAACACAAACAAATCTGTTTTTCTCAACAAAACAACCAATGTTTTGGAACACTTCTTAAAACATATTTGTTTTTAGCAAACAAAACACTTTCCCATCTTGAGTCGGTAGGTCAACGGAAAACAAGTTTTTGTTTTGTTTTTTGAAAACGGAACTGTTTGGTGGGAACCCGGCTTAAGACACCCATATCTACTAAACCAACTCCTGCAAAGCAGTTCCAAACATGATGGACGGCTACCATACCATATAAACCCACGGGGCTACCCCAGCCGTTTTCCAGAATTATAGTGGCACGCATGAACCAACCCGCTTACATTTGATTAAATATTGAATCATACAAAATATGATTTACTAAAAACAAATTAGACCTAATCTCAACGCTCTAATTAGTACTGGGTTGAGTACCAGTACTATTTCCAAACATCCATTTTGCAAGCTATCATGTGGGTAACGTGAATAAAGTTAAGCAATTGATTTTACTTACAATATTTTAAGAAAATAAATGCCAGCGAATAAGTATCATATGTTCTACTTCTTTCTACCCAATCCAGCAGTGTCTAGCAATGAGTTACATACAACTAATTTGATTGAATGTATAATATCTAAGTATAGAGAAACAAAATTGAAACAATAAAGTTTATCGAAGGCAGACATATCTTTGATATATTTTTTAAAACTTTGAATATCCAATAATATTAAGAGTAATATTTCAAGTAACACAAAACGATATACTGTACCACTATAGTCATCTAAACTGTCAGAAAACCAATTTACTAAAGCTGAAGCTGTTTTATTGAGGTTTAAGTTCCCATTTATCAGGCCTCGGAAAAAACCTATTTAACTTTATCCATTTTCTTATTGAAGAAAGGAAAATACAAACTTCATGTCACATAAATCTATCAGATATATGCTTTATATTGTTTATAAGCCAACTGTGTATTGACTATGGAAGCAATACAGTCTTTATTTATGAGCTGCATATAAATTTATACTGTTCAGTAAATAAGGTGGTGATTATGAAATCACTTAAAATGTATTAGGCCTACAATATACCACTATAAAAGTTTAATAATAATTGAAAAGAAAGTTTATGTCTGTACATTTTTTCAAATTTTGATTTTCAATTTAATATTCATAGCTTAGCTAGTAGGATGTTAAATCAATTATTTGTACTCATTCTTGTTCAACAATTTCACGCACAAGTACCAATTTGTTTTAATCACCAGACAGCCTGTATATTTTGTAAAGTTTATAGTAGCCTATATAAAGTAAATTACCTTTTCTTAGTTGCTGCCGTACAACCTTGTGTTAGTCGTCAATTTTATAACATGACGGCCGTTTTAACTATTTTTTCAGTCATTATCAAATCTTTGCGGTTCGCGCACTCGGAACGTTGTTTAACATTATTTTAAACCACTACACATAATTAAATATACAGGTTGGTCAGTACCAAGCGCTAAAACTTCGGGAAATGCGTCAAAATAAAGAGAAAATAAAGAATAATATTTTTTCCAAATATCCCACATTTTGTTTCTTTTACTAAATAATATTAATAGCTACAGAACGGTTTGACCGAATGAGTTCAAACTTGGCATGAAGTTTAACCTAACAATGATCTATCTTAAGAAAAATAAACGATTATATCCAATCATGCGCTTTAAAATGGCGGCCGTTTGAATTTGTCAAACCTAAACTACTCAAAAACCGTACATGTTAACAAAAAAATTCAAGACTCCTTTTTTGTATCCCTTTTGATTCCCTATCGGATGGTTGTAACTTTCAAAACAATCGGATGAAAGATAATAGTTAACTAGATAATAACAGCACATTTACATACAGTATATTGTTGTGTTTACTGTGTTGATATAGGATGCCGGGTCGAATAAACCAATTATTACACATAACTTAGCTATTATTCTTCATCCGATTGTCTTGCCAGTTACACCATCCGATAGGGAATCAAAAGCGCTACAAAAAAGGTATCTTGACATTTTATTTTTAAATGTACTGTTTTTGAGTAATTTAGGTTTGAAATAATTAAACAGCCGGCATTTTGAAATGCATGATTTTATATAATCGTTTATTTTTCGTAAGCTAGATCATTGTTACTTTAAACTTCATGCTAAGTTTGAACTCAATCGGTCAAACCGTTCTCTACATATTAATTATTTAGTAAAAGAAACAAAATGGCGGACATTGGGAAAATGAAGCTTTTTTCGAAAAAATATCATTCTTGATTTATTTTTTTATTTTCACCCGTAGAAACATTTCCCGAAGTTTTTAACACTTGGTACTGACCACCCTGTATATACAAAAGACACTACAATGTACATTGAACACATATACAATTAAAATTTAACGTCGAAGCTGTGGAAGTCATCAGCACGTGTTACTCGGGTTGTTTTTAACTCCTACTGTTGAAAGATATAGGAACTTAAATTGCCGTAATTGATAAGCGCTGTTGGCCGGTGAGATGCTTTCTGGTATTAACTGTATTATTTTCAAATTGTTGTAGTATGTCAAACAAGAACCATTGGATACAACTATACATTTAATTGTTTTAATTTCTTGGTTATAGTCCTCAATGTCCATGGGAATGTTGAGTAATCTATTTATGAAGCTGTCATATGCGGCAAGTTTGTGGGTTATGGAATGATTAGAAATGGTGTGGATAGTGTGGTTGGTTTGGCTAGGCTTCCTGATATTTCGAATTAGTGCCCTTGTTGTGATTTCATTAGGCTAAGGTCGAAATAGATTCGATCTCATGAGAAAATTGGAATGTTCTGAGTTTAGATAAATCATCATTAAGTTTATTTGTCTAACTGTGCCGTTAAACTAACATATTATATCGTCAACAAATCTGTAATAGTATACTGAATTTTATTGAAGTATTTGTTGGCTGGTGTCATGATAAAGAAAATATGGTTTCAATGTTATTTAAAATATTTCTGGCATTATGCCGGAAAGTGGCGAACCCATTGCCAAACCATGTTGTTGGATATGAAATTTTTCGTTTAAAACAAATTAGTTCTGGGTTAAACAGACGTTAACGAGGTGGATTAGTTCGTCAATTGATTCGCTGTTTAACTTTTTACTTTCTCCCCCTATACCATAGTATATGGAGAAAGTATTGTATTCGTCAAAATTTTCGAGTTTGAGTTTTTGGTGGAAATATCCGTTTTGGGTCCCCCTGAACCTAAAAAAGTGGTTTTCGGAGTGATGTCTGTGTGTGTGTCTGTATGTGTGTCTGTGTGGATGTTATCAGACCTAGAGCCTAAACCAGTCGTCCGATTTTGATGAAATTTGGTATGGAGGTACTAATACACGGTATCTTTAGGCGTTTTTTCATTTTTGTGAATTTTTTATTTTTAAGGGTAACTTTCCCATAAAAACCCCTAAAATAACGGAAAAATCAACTTTTCTCAAAAACGGCTCTAACGATTTTGATTAAAATTTTAATCAAAATCGTTCTAGCTGTTTTTGAGAAAAGTTGTTTTTCCGTTATTTTATGGGAAAACAACTTAAATACAAAATCACCTCTCCTACCCCACCCTACAAGTCACCGTGAATCTGTTTAATAATTTAAATATGTTTGTGAGAAAGTATGTGCCAGTTCCTGTATTGCGGATTTCATGTTATTGTTAAACTTGTGGGTTCTTACGTATTTCTGTAATTTTATTGTTGTTTCAGAAATCTGACGTTTTTAGGATGTATTCCTTTTATTTATTATAACTAAGAAAATATCCTTTTCTGCTTTTGTAATTAATGAGTTACAATCCTGTAGATTATTTTGAATTTTCTTGGCTGTGATAATGTCTGACGGTGGACTGTACTTTGTTACTGATTAAACATCCAGTGATACTTTGTCTATTGGTAAACATTGAATAGCGGCTTCGACGTTAATGATATTATGTTTTATGTTATCCTTTATTGGACAAAGATTATGTTTGAGGACTTTATTTAACAATGCGGTTTCGTTATCACTAAAATCAATGTTTGTACAGCTGACAATGCGCGGATGGAATTTGTGTGTACAAGTAAGATTGCCTAGCTCCTGTGCTTTGATAGTTAAGAGTGTATTAAACTTTGTATCTTTTACTTTCTTCTTTTTAATAATCATTGGCTTAATTAAGTCTTCTATTTTATGAAGCAATGAATGCAATTCAATAATATGTACTGTATTGTGTAATTCTAAATGTGTTTTATATAAAATTTGATTTATGCTTTCCTTTTCGCTATATCAATATTTTATTTCATTAGAAAGCCATTTTTTCTCGGCATACATTTTGACGTGCTTGGCTAAGAAAGGTAATTATTTTTTTAAACAATCCAGTTTATTCTACCACAAACATATATGGATATACTGTATAAAGTTTTAAAATTATATTTACGGAGTATGTCAGTAGTGGTGTAAGTCTGTGGTAGGCTTTCTACGTTTAGGCCAAGGTTTAGGATAGTTTAATTAATGGAATATTACCAATATGAGTATATTCTACGTTTATGACTGAGTATGGCTCTTTTTACTTTCTCACTATACTATAGTATAGAGAAAGTATAAAAAAATTGATTTAGAGATTTTTGTGGAAATATCCGTTTTGGGACCCCCTGAGTCCAAAAAAGTGGTTTTCACAAAATGTATGTCTGTATATATACAAAGCTAGAGCGAAAACTATTCGATCGATTTCAAAAAAATGTGAATCAAACATGTTAATTAGGCCTATATAGATGCACGAAAAATGGTTTTGAAAAACAACCCCCAAGAAATCAGTTAATATTTTTTTAACGGCTTTAACGATTTTGATCAAATTTGGCTTATTTGTAACCCTTAATGCACCCTACCATATTCAAAAAAGCGTATCTTTCTAAAAATTCTTGTTTAGGTAATAATAATAAGTGATTTTGGGGGTTTTTTGGCTATAAAGCGGGTTGTTTTTCAACATTTTTCAAAACCTTTTTTCGTGCATCTATACAGGCCTAATTGACGTGTTTGGTGCAAATTTGTCCGAAATCGATAGAATGGTATTCTCTCTAGATAATAATAATAATATTTATTAGTTAATCTCCTACCCCACCTACAGTTATGAAGTCACAGTGAATCTGTTTAATAATTTAAATATATTTGTGAGAAAGTATGTGCCAGTTCCTGGTACCGTTTATTTTATAATGTAGTATAGTGTATAACCTACAATAAATAGGAAATTTAGATTTTTCATTTAATATACTACATAAGTCTCTGCTCATCCGTTTATATTGGTTTTCTTACTCAACGGCCGTTTCGGCTTTTTATTCAGCCATGGTCACGTGTGTAGTATCCGTAGAGTTGTACTTCGTCACACTTTTTTTAAACAACACATTTAAATATCACATTTAACACGTTCAACAAACTTTGACATTTAAAATGTAATAAATTTAAAAGATTTATAAATGTATTCTTCATTTAGTACGTGGATATTGTTAACGTTTAAATAGGTTTTGTTTTGTGATATGTAGAGGGTTTTAGTCTACAACCCAACCTCGATAGAAGAAGTAGGCCTTGTGATGGTATAGATATATGTAAATGCCCTTGTAACAGGTCTTCAACAAGGAAAAAAGTACATAACCTAAAATGTACTAATGCATATGCACTAATTTTATTTTTGTAAATGATACTTAGTTAAGAAATAAAGCAACCCTTAGTTTATAAGCAATAATTCGGTCTAGGCCTAATTTTTACACTGTTGAAAATGCTTCTTCCATAGATTAAATAATATTAAAAACTTGTACATTGATTTATAATTATAAGGCTGTTGAAATGTACGATTATAATTCAAAAATATAATTGCGATATTATTTTCATAATTCGTTTAACCCATACTTTTTAGGTTATGACAAAACATTGCACTAGCCTATGTACTGAACCATCCGTGTAATTTAAACATTAACATAACCTAAAATTTATTACAGCATAATACAATCATCGACGAGTGAACTGGAAATATTACTGTTTTAACGAAATGCGTTATTCTAAAACACACCAAAAGTTAGGTTAAAATTAATCAATAGCCCTTGCATCTGCTTACCTTGTGTAACTTTCACCCAGTCATATTTATGAAAAACGCACAACACTTGTAAAATAATAGATTACACATTTCCAAAACACTGTCACAACACTGCAAACAAAACGCTCTAACCACACCGATCTACAGATGTACTGCGACACATTCCTGTTCAGACCTGACTGCTAACTAGATTAGATGTAGCGATTGCGTCTTTGTTTATTGGTAAGGCCGTGTATGACTATAATAATATGTAAGATTATTTAGCATGCACTGGAGGATGTTAGGCCTAGTATTGCTCAGTTGTTTTATGATATTTATGTTTGACAATCCATTATCCAGTACCCCTACATGTAGGCCTACGTGTAATAGTTAGTGAAAACAATTTAAACGAATGTCAAATACATTGCACACGGGGACCTGCTTCTCATTTCAGAACACGTAATTTTAAGTTTACTCTTATCTGTTGTTTTGTAAGAGTTAAAACCGGTCAAAATTGTGTAAATACGGATTTGTGTAGGATATAAATACATAGATTAAGTCAAGGCAGTAGCCAGGAAAACTTTTTTTTTGGGGGGGGGGGGTTAGGTCAGGACCGGGGATTTTAATTTAAATCCTTTTAACATGTTCACTGCTCAAGACGCATATGTGAGCTTAACACTGAACACTATGAGAAGCTGCCGACGCACAGTGCATTGCACGCAAACCCCCTTCTTGGACGTACTTTCAATACACACTGCATTGCGTGCTTCGCATGCCAACCCCCGTATTGTGAGTATATCCAATGCACAATGCATTGCCTGCTTCGCACGCCAACGTATTTTGAGTCTTTTCAATACACAATGCATTGCGTGTTTTGTTAGAGTAAAGTATTTTTGTTGAACCTTCATAGTTTTCGTATTTATTTAATAGATCAGATCAAGCTAACAAGAGAGTAAGGCTGTAACCTACTGCATCCATGTATATTGTACGTTGTAGCTTAATCAAGTAAATCTAAATATCAGTATATGCATGCAATTCACAATGATGTAAAATATGTTGCTGGATCCTCTGTTGCGTTGTTTATTTTATAATTTAATTTGCACTTTTTAAACGTAGTATTGATTTTTACTACCAAATTTCGCGATTTCGGGGTTTTGGGGCTACGGCCTCGGATTTAAGTCCTAAAGATTTTGATGTAAGTGGTTTAAGTAAACCTGTTTTTCGTTACAAATAGTATTTATTGTTTTATTGATTATGTATATTTGTGTCAAATGAAGAGAATGCATTATGAATGCATTTTTTATAACGGGACTAAAATATATATTTGTAAATGAGATATGGTGGCTGTATGTTTTTACGGATCTAGAAATGAAAATCAATGGGCTAATTGATTTTTAATTAACTTTTAAGTATGGATAGGCCTAAATTAATTTGAATGTCTTTTTCGTGTTTTTACATTATTTTTATTAATTTTTTTTTACTTTTAGGTCACAAATAGAAGTTTGCCCCAAGCCCCGAAAATTCTCTGGACTACCCCTACTAATTGAGTAGTTCTCTAGCAATACAGACACTGGTACTGTAAGAATAAACTGGTACTGTAGATAAGCTAAGGCTTGGTTGTATTAAAGAACAACACAGCAGGAACATAATCTTCTTAGCTTAACGAACTTTGCATCCAGCAGTTCCCCCATAATACTTGTCTCACATCAAAACTACATTACACAAAATTGAATTAGATCCATTAACACATCTTCACTAACTTTTTGAAATTTGTATACAATTAATTAGTATATTTATTTGTATTTCTATTTTATGTAGTAAAATAATAAATCTTAAGATACGGTAATCGGTTGAGCTAAATGTATTGTTATTTAAGTTTAAATGTTGTCGCATACATTTATAGTAAACATTTGTTTTACCTAAAGGTATTTCGGTAAAAATTATAACATGGTTTTATAAATATTTAACAATTTTTTACGAAAATTAATAGCACAAAATGCCATTTAAACCATTAAAGCCTTGTAGCATAAAACTTATTCAAGCGAACTTCACTTAAATTATCTTTTCAAACAAATAAGTACTCATTGTAACTTCCCTCTTTGTTCTAAGTAATTACAGTACGATTTTTTTAACCGTGCCCTCGGCCAAATTGTACTAACCTGAATGATAACGTTAGAAATCGCTCTTGTCTACTCTAGTTTTCTCCACGAAAACAGAGCCGAGCGGCATGAAATAGCGAAAACCGAGCTTCAATAACACTGACATTTAATACACTTAGCAGCGATGTAAAATTATGAAAATTTCACGGATACGCAGATAAGAACCATACAGTTCGTAAGATGTAAAAGAAAATCCATTACAAAACCTATTTCATATTTTAAAAATCAATATTACAACAATGTACTTTAATAATGACATGAAATTTTCACACCGCTGCATTTATCGATGAGGATAGTCAATAAAAGGACCGCCAAGCGTTACAATCAAAAGTATTAAAAACAAAAAAATGTAATTGTATCTTTGTATGCATTTGATAATTGATTTCATATGAAATTTTCTTAGTTAAAATTTAAAAATATGTCTTTCGTAATTTTACTCAACGTGAAATATTGCACATCCGAAACGGTAACAAGAAAAACTGCTTTTCAAAGAAATACAAATTTTAAATTAGAAATATGACAAAATGGCTGCACCTTGCTTATGAGTCAGTCAGTCAGGACTTCTCCTTGTATACAGACTTCAAATAATTGAGCACGATTTTTTAATTTAGAAATGTTTTGGTTATAAAGTGCATTTTTAACAAGTTGTTTAAAAAATTAAATTAGTATCCATTCTACAGTTTTTAGATAATCTTAAAAGCTTACAAATACCAAAAATGTGTACAATGCATACATCATACAATTTGTTATCTTCTAACGAAACAACTCTTGCCTAAACAAAACCTTTCCTCCTATGTAGGTAGGTGTAGGGGGGGGGGGGTCATGTAAATTGTTTACTGTTCCACATACACCATTTGCATGTTAAAAGGACTTTTTTCAAGTATAAATAAAGGTTTGTATTTGTTGGTTGTACTGCCCGCTTAAGGAACAAAAACAAACTAAAAGTTCTGGTTAACATTTCGTTTGATTTGTTGTTTATAAAACCAATTTTAAACGTGTATGTTTGCCTAACTTGTAATGCACAAAAGCTAGGAATAGGCTACGAACTTATCTAAATTCAAAACCTATCGCCAAAGCCACCAGTTAAAGCTAATTTGATCATTTGTGGAACGGAATTCAATTTCCTGACCGTGTTACATTCCAATTTGTCGTTTCCTGATGCTATTAACAACCACAAGTCCGCAAGTAATGTTTGTACACAATTAGTCCCTACAAAAACAATTGGACAAACCAAGACATTCCATTCTCACTGGAATCTAGAAAGGTTATAGAAGTATGTTTCAGAAAAGATGATTGATACAAGATGAGGTGTTTCAAAAAATATTCGTAAAAATCTGACAGGAATTTAAATTAAATCGTAATAATAAAATAAGAAAAAACACACACGCACACAGTTAGAAGTTGTATTCATTACAATGAAGTTAGTGTGGTTGGCGTTTGTTAACCTAATACCAAATTACTGTAAAACCAACTCTAATAATGAAAACATTTTGTTGTTTCAAGAGCAGATTCTTTCAGCAATTTACAAAGTCGAGTTATAGTGTATTATTTTACAAAAGATGCGACAAGCCAGCAGTGACACTATGATAGACAGGAACAATGGTAAATTCCACTCACAATGCACGAGGTGCTATATCACGTCACTTCACCCACATATGCTTTAATAAATCATCCCCTAACACTGGACTAGCAGAGTTATCGAGACAAATTTATCTGACTGAAACTTAAAATGCTATTTGAATATTATTAAAAAGTTTATTTAAAATAGTTTCTGAACAAATTAACCCTGTTTCATAACTCAACAACATACTAAACAAACACTACTTAGTTTAAAATATATTACATTTTTACTAATGTAAAAACACAACTAAAACTATTTAATTTAAAAAAAAAAATGTTTTATGTTTTATCAAAATAAAATGCATTGGATGAAGATGCAACATTAACTCGCTTTCTTGCCTGTCTATTAAAGAGATTAGGTAGGTATTGCAATTTTATATTTCAGATATATGATCAGATGAAGACAAAGTGGAGTAAACTGGGATTTGCCGGTTCATGTCTGTCGTAATGTCGTCCAGATGTTTGAAAGAGATTTACAAATTTCACTCACACAAGACTAAAAAGAAGAAAATAATTATTTTCAATATTCAAATTTTTTAAACTGACTATAGTTTTATAAAAGAATTTCTCCTAACCCTATACAGATTTATTTCTAAACCATACAGACTGTCTTGAAAATTAGTGATAGTGCATTTTTAGTCATTAAAATACTTGAAAGACTTAAAAGCGAAAAAGTGGGATGAATTGAGTAGATTAATTAAGCTTAGAGAAGCTGTCGTTGAGAAAACTCACACATTTTATATACCATTTGCAGTGCAATGAATATGTTAGTTACTTGGGTGAACTATTCGTGTATCAATTATCTATTGCAAGCGCCCCACTTTTCTCGTTTTAAATCTTACACGAAAAATACAAAATCACACATTTCCAAGACAATCTGTATGGGGTTGGTAATCTGTATTGCTAATTATGTTATACTTTTTCTCCATTTTAAAAACGTTGTTTGTAAATATCTTGATTAGATAGAGACAAGTTTATTTACAGTTAAAATAGGTTGCGAAACCAATGGTAATGACAAAGGTCATTAAATGTGTCAAGTACCACGTTGATATTAATTTGTATTCGCTTTTGTATTTCCAGTTAGACTTCTGTTTCCGATATCCGTGGTACAAGGTACGAACACACATTTTAATTTGCAATTTTCTAATTTAACCCATTCTGATTTCACAGATTTTCACCTTACATTTGAATCAAATTATAGAATTTAAAAAAATAAAAATTGTATTTCACAAAATTATAAATTTACTAGCTGACCCGTACGGCGTTGCCCGTGGTGGTTGGTATTTTCAGTCTTTTTAACGTAATTGTATTCTTTTTAAGTGTTCAGTCAGTGAGTGGTGTTTGGCTTTTATATATATAGATCTTAAATAATAAAAGCACTATTGTCATAATAATAAAAGATCTGAAATTATCATTTTAGTAACTTTAATCCCCCCAAACCCCTCCTAAAATTTCGAATTTTTTCATACCCTTTCTTAGTGAGCACCTATGGCCCTAGAGGAAGCTACATACCAAATTTCATTCCAATCCATTCGGTAGTTTTGAAGAAATCGTTTTTTACAACTTCGATCCCCAAATCCCCCTAAAACTTCGAATTTTTTCAAACCCTTTCTTAGTAAGCACCTATGGCCCTAGAGGAAGCTACATACCAAATTTCATTCCTATCCGTTCGGTAGTTTTGAAGAAGTAATTTTTTAATAACTTTGATCCCCCCCCAAACCCCCCTAAAATTTCGAATTTTTTCAAACGCTTTCTCAGTGAGCACCTATGGCCCTAGAGGAAGCTACGTACCAAATTTCATTCCAATCCGTTCATTAGTTTTGAAGAAGTAATTTTTTAATAACTTTGATCCCCAAACCCCCCTAAAATTTCGAATTTTTTCAAACCCTTTCTTAGTAAGCACCTATGGCCCTAGAGGAAGCTACATACCAAATTTCATTCCAATCCGTTCGGCAGTTTTGAAGAAGTAATTTTTTAATAACTTTGATCCCCCCCAAACCCCCCCTAAAATTTCGAATTTTTTCAAACCCTTTCT
>JAGFPH010000372.1:36042-50301 GCA_018207615.1 Philaenus spumarius
TATATTTTTTGGTTATCAACTAAAGTGAATATTTAGGCTATATTATACTTCCTTCTCAATCTGTTGGGATAAATTATTGTTTTCTAGAGGTTTTACAGTATTGTTCGTGTTGTATATGTGTATGTGTATAGGCGTAACCAGGGGGGTTTTTGGTGGTTACAACCCAACCCATTGTCAAAAAATATTTTGCACTTTGTTTACATTAAAATATTCTCTTAAGAGTAACTTGTTTTCAAACCTATGCAAATGTCAAGCTACAATAAATTATCAATATATTGCTGACATTATCTTTGGTCGAATCGGGCACTGACACTTTATTTGATATACGATGCAGTATGGTGTATGGCCTGGAACACACACGGAGTTTTCGTCCGCCACGGATTATTTGCCGTCGCCATCATATCAACAGCGGCGCGAAGGAGAGTATTAGACCATACACATCGATCGAAAAAATAAACGATCGGTTTATTTACCGCTGACGGTAATTGTGCAGCCGCTCGCTGCCACTACAATCGACGGATTTTCCACCGCCTCCGCCGAAACAGTCTCGAACGTGACCAAATGCACGCCAATTTTCCTTGTTTTATAGAAGGGATAGAATACTATCCTTCTGCCGCATGTAGAAATCTAAATTCTTAAATAATTGAAAAATGTTCCAAAATCTTCTCTTCTTTTATTTATTGATCGGATGAACCTAAATAAGTAAATTTTTGTTTTTTGCTTCCTTTTCAATCGGCGAAGGAATAACAATAAAGCGAGAGTTGCTCTCTGTTCACATCAATAAAACATTGAAAGAAATAATAGGCTATATTACATAACACACTTTGTGATTGACGAACTAGACATTTCAGTTTAATGAATCCAAGTGAGAATTTTAGACGCCGTCGAAAATTTTACAGTGTTCACACTTTAAATTTTACGAGCGGTAACTAATCCGCAGCCGGCAAAAAACGCCGTGGGTTTTCCAGGCCTATGGGGTTAGAGGCAGCGTACGGAAAGATTTGGCGGGGGATGAGTAATGGTTTCTACAGTATTCTAAATTATTCTAAAATGGGCCTGAATCACAATAAGAAGTAGAAAAGTATACATACCCATAACATATTAAAGTACTTTTAAGAAGCCTAAAACTTATTATTTTGCATCTTAATTAAAACAATTTTCCATACCCCTCGATTGTTGTAACCCCCTCCTTATGGTCGTCCTGGTTACTCATATGTGTGTAAGTGAATGTGAATGTATGTATTTTACATATTGTGTATGTGTATATCTGTGTGAATTCGATATATTTAGAATATGTATGTATGATGCGTGTTTTTGATGAATGGGCGTCTATGTTTACAATGATCCGGAACTCAATGTACTTATGATTGTAAAAAAATAGTACGGTAATTCAATTTGTAGCCACAGTGAATTCTGCATTCAATTTTATTACTGAATGTGTATTTTTTGTAATGGAACCAATAAACAGGCAGAGAGCCTTACGGACACTAAATTGAGTTTTCTCTAGGCGAAGTATTTTCTTTCCTTAAAGTGATTATTTATTATTAATAAAATAAGTGGTTATTTTCTATATATTTTGTCTTCTTTCGTCTATTCTTGTTATTCTAAGTTAGATATTATTTTTCATATTTAAAAGATAACTAAAAATACTGATAATCTTGATGTATTTTGTTTTATGAAATAAATAAATGAATAAAAGTTGTTAAAAATGAGTCCCCAAGTTACTTGCCAGCTGCTACGTCTTACATCTATAATAAACTAGTTAACCCAGCAATGCTTCGCTATTGCTCGATTTAATTTAAAGGGTAGTTATTCCATTTCATTACATTGACTTAAGTAATCTTTATACTAAAAAACTTTTGCAAAACTAATGACAGCGAGCCTGACCGTTCTACTGGACCGATTTACATGCGGGTTGTACCAAAACAAAGGTTAGTGGTCCTATATGTGCAGGTTTTATTTGTATTTTGAAAATATTTATGTTAATTGGGTCAAAAATGGAAAATAAACTTTTCTTATGGAGATTTAACATAGGAACAAAATTTAAAGCTTATGACAGTGAGCCTGACCGTTCTACTGGACCGATTTACATGCGGGTTGTACCAAAACAAAGGTTAGCGGTCCTATATGAGCAAGTTTTATTTGCATTTTGAAAATATTTATGTTAATTGTATCAAAAATGGTAAATAAACTTTTCTTATGGAGATTTAACATGGGGTAAAATTTCAACTTTGCACTTCTTTGAAGAGTTCACTTGAGGTTTCTACTGAACCGTTTTGCACGCGGTTTGATTTAAATGAAAGATCAATCATTCTATATTTGCACAATTTACTTACATTTTTGAAATAATTTAATTTAGAATGTAATAAAAGAACTTTTTAAAACGTATTTTATCATCAATTTAATTTTCCCTAACCAGCTGATTATTAAAACACGTGTTTGTGCATCTAAGAACAAACAATTGTAGCAAAAGGAATCAACTGGCTTAAAGAAATTCATTAGTGGCCAGTATTTTTCAACGAACAAATTCACAGGATCAAGTTGAACATTAAACACTTAGTGCCTAACAGCTATAATACCAATAAATAAGCAACATTATGAAAAACTAAAAAACAACAATTGAAAGATTAAACTTATATCATTCAAAGATGTGCACAAAAACATAAATCATGTGTGTATGTTGCTGTTAAGACAGGTAAAATAAATTAAACATAATTTTAGGTTAGGCCTAGATTGAATAAACAACTTCTTGAATATATTTACATTCATTTCCATAGCAACCAATTGATTAAAATAACATAAAACAGTTGATTCGGATGTCCAGCTTTAAGTACAAAATATTTTAAGTTAGGCCTAGGCTCAACCAATACATGTTTCAACACACACAAACCAATAAAAACTTGCTTTAATGAATTTAAAAATAATAAAAACCTATGTTACATCCTAAGTAGAAATAAATAAGAAATATTATAGTAGGCCTATTTATTGATAATATTGTAATTGATAGTAACTTTTTGGTAAGGGTTTTGATTAAGTGTAGACCTACACCTGAGCCTTACTGGTTCTTTTAACTTTTATTATAACTGTTGTTATAAAATATACGAAATAATTTGATTTGAACATTAACATTATTTATCATCTTAGTTTTGAAGTTATTATTAATCCTATACTTTTATTACAAAATAAAACATAATATATATTTTTAGAAGGTTCCATCGGGGGTTGGCGTGCTGAGCACGCAGGGGTTCCCCTAGTTGAATTGTAAAATGGTTTTTATGCCACTTAAGAATATACTACACAAATTTAGATGTATAGTTTGTAAACGTTTATAGAAATACAGTAAACATTTTGTTTGCTTTTACCTAATCTAAAAAAAACTGATGGTTTGTTGTGAAGAGTTATTGTAAAAAACCTGATTCTAAATTGTTTGCAAATAAACGTGTTTTGGTTCATTGTATGCCTAACCTAAAATCATCTTCAGTTTTCGATCCAACACAGCTGTTTTATATATATTACGTAACAACCGATGTTTGAATTGAATTAAAATATAGGTAGTAAGCATTTTTAGTTGATTTTTGTTTTTGTTTGCTTTAAGTTGGCCAACCTAACCTAAAAAGCTGTTGGTTTTGAAAAATAATAAACTGATTATAAATGTTGAGTAAAGTTGCTGTGGTAATGAATGTAAACAAAGATGACGTGTTAGCTTTTTATACGAACAGCTGTTTTTGTGCACTAAGGGCTTGAGTCCATACAAAAGAGGCTGTTTAGTTTTTTACAAATTTGACACTTTTCCGGAAAGTTTTCAAATTTTTCTTCATATAAAAACCTAGTTAGGACTATTACGAACATTTTAAAACAAAAAATAGCCAAATTGGTCCAGCCGTTCTCAATTGATGCGCTTACAAAGGAACAGCAATTCATTTTTACTTTCTCCACCCTATACGTAGTATATGGAGAAAGTATTGTTTTCGTAAAAACGTTCGAATTTGAATTTTCAGTTGAACTATCTGTTTTGGTGCTCCCAGAACCCCAAAAAATTGTTTAGTGCAAATATCTGTGTTGGTGCTCCCTGAACCCAAAAATATTTTTAGTGGAATTTTTTGTTTTGGTGCTCCCTGAACCCAAAAAAGTGTTTTTAACGTGGTGTCTGTCTGTCAGTGTGTCAGTATGTATACACGACCAGAGGGGACACTATTGGTCCGATTTTCATGAAATTTGGTATGTAGGTACTAAACCCTAATATCTCCAGGCGTTTTTTTCATTTTTTGGAATTTTTAATTTTTAAGGGTAATTTACCCCTAAAAACCAATAAAAAACGACAAAAATGCAAATTTCTCAAAAACGGCTCTAACGATTTTGATCAAATTTTCAGTATTTATAGTGCTTAAGATGCCAAACAAAATGACACCATCCGCTTTTATCAAAACTTCGGCGTTTCATAATTATGGGGAAATGTTAAAAAATAAACAAGTTTATGTTGTCAATCTAGCATCACGGCAACGGCCGCAAGGGATAGCACAACGGTAGAGAAGACGGCCAGTAATTCAAAGGTCGCGCGATCGAATCCCGCCTGGGACAATAACTTTTTTATACGATTGACGTAGGTAGAATATTATTTTTTTGTTTTGTTCTAAAAAGTAGTAAATAAAATGAATAAAAACAATATTATTTTGACTACAGTAAGTTGGGAGAAAGTTTGTGTCAGTTAACTGATACCGTTTATTATTACATAGATACCAAATGTTATGGAACTTAGTAAGAACGTGTGCTACAAATTTTACGTTTTATAAACACACCAGAAAAAATACTTATAAATATACATGTTAAATTTCAAATAATTTACTCTAAAAATGTTTACCGAAAAATGTTACGACGTTGATTGCTGTGGCATTGAAAGTCATGATTATGTTTTACTTGTGACAATTGAATTATTCATAAATACTACTTAAATATTAAGAACAGCTTTTATGTAAATTTACATTTTGTAATAAAGGCTAAAATGAGTATATTACCAACAAATAATATACTATAAGCATAAGCTTGACCTTATAATATATTATATAATATTAAGTATAATACAAAGAAGAGAGTAACGCTCGAGGGTTCACAAACACGGTTGTAAAGTAGAATTAAAACTTTCCCTGTTTCAATAGCACAGGTTTAATTTGGTGAATGCGTAACAGAAGTACGCTTAAGTGGGGGACGTAATGTTTGCCCAGCACTTCAAACGCTACGTTCTGAAATTAGTTCTAAAATGTACACTTTCTTAGTGGATTGTTTCTGCTCTACTTCTTATTTAAATTATCTTATACATTTACATGAATCCATATACATAAAAGTCTTTGTCCTTACTGATTGAAATGGAATCAACGTAGAGCAAAAACTATTTAAGATAAAAATACTAATATTTAACACTGGGGTAATCGCGCGGACTACTTTTGTAATCCAGGGGTAAATTTTTTACTGCAACTTTAGGTTGGCAACACTTATGACCTTGACCCCATCCACCTACCCTCACATACAGATCGAGGACTTCAGCTGTGCGCGCGGAAGTCAGTTACCCGTACTGGACGGGGGGGGTGGAGAGAGGCATCTTTTCTACAAACATTGGGTGACTCACTGGGCACAATAACCGGTTTACGCTACCCGGCCAACATCCACTCTATGTTTTATGCACGTGTAGTAGGTGCCTGGTCGTGCGCACAGCTAAAGTCCTCGATCTGTACCCGGTCAGTCGAGCAGCAATGCTTAAAGGCCCATTCACACACACCAGTCACGTCACCGTCACGGCGCGTCATCGTCAGGGCTCGTCATCGTCAAAAAGTATTCTGTAATGCGTTTCCCGTGGCGCTGTCTACACTGAACAGTCGCAGTCCCGGCGCAGGCCGCCAGTCAGTGCACCGGCGTCCGGCAGTCATTGTCAAACTTCCTCATCGCCGATATTTTCCAAAAGTTCGGCCGGCTGACAGTGCAGTTTCACATTGGTTTTACGTTGCATTTTGTACTTTATCAATCACAAAATGAATGACGAAAAATTAATCGAGTGTGTTCGTCAACACGTTGTTCTATACGATTTGTCGGACCCGAAGTACATGGATACTAGTGCCAAGAACGAAATTTGGGTGAAGATTGGAGCTCCACCTCCACTGTTCCTCCACCTCGTCATCCAAGGCTATAGCGATGAAAGCGAGCTCTTCTTTGGTAAAACTTTCCATTGCAATCACAGACCTGACCACTGACACAATGACGGCGCACAGACGATGACGAGACTGTTGTGTGTGAATGTAGCTGACTGTGTCCCGCCGGACGAGCCGATGACGCCCCCTGACTGTTACGCGCCGTGACGGTGACGTGACTGGTGTGTGTGAATGGGCCTTAAAAGAGGTTTTTCATGTATTTTTAATTTTGCTTGGAGTACAATAATAATCAATGCATTGGTGGATCCAGGGGGCGTGGGGCTGCAGCCCCCCCTCCCCTCTTTTGGATACATTTTTGTTTTGTTTACTCGCCTAAGTGACAGACTGTTCAAAATTGAGTAGTCTCAGACACAGTAGAATATTTCACCTACTAAATATTATCCAACCTCAATAAATAAAATCCATTGGAAAGGAAATATTTTAAACTTTAATTTTGCTATCTAAAATTTTTTTCTAAAACGTATATTACAAGTGTAATCATCGTTGTAAAATTGTAATTGTCTAAATCAAAGCACAAGCAAATGACTCAAACTCGTCACTTTTTAAAAGGCACATAACCGTTAGACAGACTTGTTTTGGGAAGAAGATAAAAAAAGAATTGGATTCGTCAAGAGTTTTGAACTTTCTACCACGATCTTCCAATCATTTTTCACTCTTATATTTTCATAGATGTGAAGTTTTCTGTAAATCCTTGCAATTCGGACAGTTTTCAACTAATGAGGAAGGACATTTTGCAACCTATTTAACTACGACAAATCCATATATTTTTATATGGATTTGAAGTGCAAGTTCTATATTTTCGTTTGATATAAGAAAAACCTAGTTTAGTATTCCTAGGCTATTTCCGTGAAATATGTACAATTTTCAACGCTCTAGGTGCATTAGCCGTTACCTTTTCCGTCCGGCTGGAACTGTATACTATACGTTTGAGAGAGTTTTTTTTAGTTGTTCTAATTTAGTGAAAACAGTGAAATAAGTTTATAGAATATATTTAAAGTGTTCAAATATACAGTTCAATTCTATGATTTTTTTTCTAAAGTTTGTTATAATAAAATTTCATTTTTGGGTAAAACATATATAATCTTTAATTCCTATTTGAAACGGTTACGCGTTTAATAGTCTAAAAAGACGTTTTCAAATACTGTATTCCAAAGAATTATTCTATTTCCCCCGGGACAGCCTCCTCCTTGAAAACCGGCTGGATCCGCCCACGAATCCACGCGATTACTGGTGTGACTTTTTTTATTTAAAAAGAAAATTTATGATTTTGTTAATTTAGTACTTTTTATTTACATTTTCCTTGATAACTATACAACCGTTAGTATATTGATCGGTGAGCAAAGTCTGGGTTAGAACGCGAACAGATACGCCGATGGCTGGCAGAAACAGCGTGATAAAAGTTTGATAGGAGTGTCTGATGAGGATTAAGTAGAGGATGATTTCGTTGAAATACATGACACTGAAAGTGGCGAAAGCAGTGATAGCGGTTCAGAAGAGAGTGATCAAGAAGACAGAAGACTAGTAGCTAAGCACAATAGGCTTCAACGAGAATTTTACACCGGGAAAGACAGAACCTCGAGATGGTACCTTGATCCGTTGGAACCTAGAACTTTCCGCAGGAGGCCACACAGTATCATTCCCTTGTTGCACAGACCTGAACCTCAAGGTGAGGGTAACATGCAAATACTTATCTAACATCAAACCTGAAGTACATAGACGCACCAGTATGCAGATGATACCGAAAGGAATCAGATGTCGTGGAAAACTAATGCTGAAAATCGAAGAAAATTCTGATAATCCACCACCAGAACAGGGACGATGTTATATGTGTGGCAGAGCAAGGAACAAAATTAATAGAAAACGATGTTTCCAGTGTACCAAATTAGCCCAGTCAATAAAGGTTTTGTGTCGGAACTAATTAGTGAAAAGCTAATTACTGTTAGTTGATCATAAAGGAATATTTTCTGAAAAGTCCCCGCCCCTCCCCTCTTGCTTCCCCCTACCCCCCTTAAAGTTCAATTTTGAAAGCGTTTGTTGTCTACTTAAAAATTTGATAAAAATCTTTAAAAAAATGATTCAAATAAAATTTTTTTAATTTTAATAGTGTTACTTAATTTAAGAATAAGACAAAATGATTGTATGTATATATAAATGTTCTTTCTTGTAAGCAATCTTAAATTACAGCTAAAATGTGACAGTTTTTAGTATACACACTCGTTGCACACACTTTTCTGATGTTGAGGGCAGACCCATTTAGCCCAGTCAATAAAGGGAAAAAAAAGGCCTTTGTTGGAAGTAATTAGTGAAAAGTTGAAATTTTGTCAGATGTTACAATAATATAAGAATAGTATTTACACAAAAGTCCCCGCCTCTACCCCTCTTGCTTCCCCTGCTTAAGAAACTTGGCCGTCGGCTTTCGATCGGCTACCTCGTTTACCGGGTACTTTTAAGGTATTTTACATTTTGGTGGATTGTGGGGAAACCAAACGAACTACAAGGTTGTGTAAAAAAAATGTGCAAAATAATATCCTACATTTATTTTTGTAGAAAACAACTAAAAGTGTTTCATTCTTTTTTTCATTTTTAGAACGAAAAGTCTAAAAAAAAATTTATTTCTGCTCACAAAACGTGCTTCTTGTTGTTGGATTTTTTTGCTAACAAACTCATCCGAGCGACTCAGACAAAACACGTGTGTACCAAATTTGGACAAAATCGGACATAAAATGCTGCAGTCAGAGTTCGAACACATATATAAAACAATTTTAATAACACCCCAAAACGTGTTCTGGGGACCATGATCGGTGTTCATTTACCTCTCCCGGCCTTAACAGGACGCATTTATAAAGTTATATTTTTAATAGAACTTGAAACCAGTACAACTCCCACCATTTAACAATTTCTACAAAAGCAATAGCTTGGGTAATTACGATAAAATAAAAATGTAGAATAAAACATTTCTTTAGAATCAAATAATTGGAAAAGCAAAATACGAGCGAGTCTTTAGAAACCCTTATAATCAAGATTAAACTCTTTCTATAGTCTCTGCTAATGGAAAATCTCATTAAATAGTTTTACACAGATTAACCCCTCAGTGAGAAAGTCTGGAATGGTGTAAACAAACTGTAAACAAAAACCTGAAAGAGACGTTTATTAGATTGACTTTGATTACAAAGTACATTTATTTGACTCTATGCGTTTTTGACAATTTCAATTCATAAATAATTAGGTGGTGTAATGATACAGAAAAAAATACTATAAATATAAAAACACGGGATTTGGGTGGATCTAGCACGGTATAACGTTAAGCAAAGAATCCGTTAATTGTGTCGATTTGCAGGTTTATACACGTTGAAAGATAACGTTTAATCAAGAGTGTATCCAGATTTAAACGAAAGACGGGGCAGCTTTCTGAATTTAACTGATTTCATGGAAGAATGGTAGTCCGTTAGGGGGGAACTATGCAACGATAAACAATAACAAAACAAACAATACGATATTTATTTAGTTTTAAACCAATATTGTAACAAAAGTTGGAAAGAATCATAAGCAAATTGTCTGATTACATAAATATAAGTTTTCTGGAAATTGGAAGAAAATCGGTAAAATAGCTATTTTTTACTATAAGTGGATAGTCATAGACTAAAGATGTATGTTTCTCTATATCCATATAGTAATCATACATTTTTATTAACTCGCTTTCTTGTCTATCTTTTTGTTTATCCGTTTGGTAAAAATGTTTGCAATAGACTATAAACAAACTCCCCGATGAGCCAGAGACTTAAAACTTTAAACATAGCTCAGAACTGGATGACAATGCAATATTAACTTGCTTTCGTGTCTGTTTAGCAACAAATGTAAAACTAATTTCACGATAAACTATAGTAAAATTCAACTCAGAGTGAGGGGGAATTCAAGAATCCCGAGGGGGAGACTTATTACCTCGGCCGACTGGTTTCCGCTCCACTCCTACCTGAATTTTAGTTTTTTATAGTAGCGTTATGCAAACTTTTTTATAACAAGAAAAATAAAAATAAATCACTTAACGTTGTGTATTGCAGTCGTCAGTTTATTTTGATACCAAATTTGAAGTAAATCGGTAAATGTTGAGTAATTAAATGGCACAGCTTTTAATGTAACTAAGAACTATTTAATTACACAACATTTACCGATTTACTTCAAATTTGGTATCAAAATAAACAGATGATCGTGATACACAACGTTATGTGATTTATTTTTATATTTTCTTGTTATAAAAAAAGTTTGCATAACGCTACTATAAAAAATTAAAATTCAGGTCGGAGTAGAGCGGAAACCAGTCGACCGTGCTGACCCTCGGTAGGCTTGAACTTCCGCCTCACTCTGAGGTGAATTTTACTTATAGAGGCTTGAAACTCTAACCGTAGCTCAGAACTGAATGGCAATGTCTGCACTCGCTTTCTTGTCTGTCTGTTTGGTAAACAAAATATTTTCCAGGAAAATATCAATTAGACCGATTGGCAACTTATTGGTAAATAGGTATAACATTTTTTATTTCAGATATGATCAGACGAAGAAAAACTAAAATAAACCTGGAATTGACCACATGTCAGACATAATCTCGTCCAGATTTTTAAAATTGAGTGCAAAATTTCACACACACAAGACTAGAATGCAGAAAATAATTATTTAATATTATTTCTTTAACATTCTGCCTTTTTAAAACGGACTAAAAAGTATAAACAATTTCACCGAACCTTAATACAGAATAATAACCCTATGAAGATTCATAATCCCATACAGATTATCCTGAAAATTTGTGAGAGTTTTGAATAGCTATGCAAATACTTGGGGCGCTTGCAATAGATAATAGTAAGGAGTGTAGGGAAAACTCACAAAACAGTTCGTATCGTTAGCCTTGGAATAAAATTATTTGGTGAACTATTCAAGCATCAACTATCTAGCATTCGCCCCACGTTTTCGTTTAGAATCTGTTTTCATAGATGTTAACAATATATAGCCACAAATTTTCAGGACAAACTGAATGGGGTAATGCATAGGAGTATAGGGCTACGAGAAATTATTTTGTCCTTTTTACTCAGTTTGAAGAATATGGAATATTTTAAAAAAATATTAAAATCATTATTTCTGACTAATTGAAGATCAAATAGAAACAGTTTGTACAGATATTTAACCTCTCAAGATGTCTTCTCACAGATAGTGATTATATTTTGTAATTCTTTCAAAATTTACAACATTTCAAAAATGTTATTTATATATTTTACTTAGTATTGACCTACTTCAAAGTACGACAATCCATTGTTTGCGTACAATTATTTTTGTTCCTAGTACAGTAAAATACTTTTAGGTCTTAGTACCATACGAAAGTGAGCTTATTATTGAATCTGGTGACTTTTTACAACAAGTAATGAATTACTACAATAAAGAGTAACTTCCCGGACATAACGCGTGCGTTAAAACGTTAGTTCATAATGCAGTTTGAAAAAAACAGTGATTTTTCTGTTATTTTTCCATTAAAAAAATCAATCAGCTGTTTACATAAAACTGACAAGTTTATTCTTATTTGTAAAATCAGCTGGTGCACGGTGTAGTACACGGTAAATTCAGGAGTTTACTCGTAATTTTTCCAGTACCGGAACGCTGCCGGAACTGATCGGAAGTGACGGAAAAGGGGCCCGGAAATTTTCATTTCTAAAACAACTACTTTACGTATCTTTTGTGAGTTTAAGGGTGTAGATAATATGCTCACTTTTGTAAGAAAAGTACGCATGTAGGCCTATATGTAACTATTTTTGTACTTGTGTCTACATTTAGCACATAGCAAATTTTAAGAAAAAACTTGGTAAAATGTCTCTTATTTAGTCGATCGCCTTTATCAGAAATTTAAAGCCTAGGTAAAAGACTGTAAACCTAAACACATTATACGTATATCAAGAAATGACTTTTCTTACACAAAAACAATTAAACGCAAACAAGCTTAACACAAGAACACAACACAGACGCTTGTTAGTGAATTATTCTAACGACACTCTAAAGTCATAAAACTAAACGCTTCAATGTCAAAGCGACCAGCGAGTTTTTATTTTAGTTCGCGAGAGGTAGCATGTACCGGACAACCTGCTAAATCGCCGTGCGGCCGGTGTTCAGGTACAGTAAAACTCCAATTATTATCCGATCTCCCACTACCCGAATCTCAGAAAAAAATAAGATGGATACGTACTGCGATTTGCAAAATAATGATTCTGTCTACGGGCGATATTACCCATAGGCTTAAAATTGGCGTGCGCTGTGTATTGAAAATTCTTCCAATACGGGGTTTGGCGTGCAAAACACGCAATGCATTGTATATTGAAAATACTCCCAATATGCGATTTGGCGTGCGAAGCACGCAACGTATTGTGTATTGATAATACTACCAATTCATATCTTGGTGCCAACAGGCGTTGGCATCCAAAACACGCAATGCTTTGTGTATTGAAAATACTCCCATTATGCGGGTTGGCGTGTGAAGCACGCAATGCACTGTGTATTGAAAATACTCCCAATACGGGGGTAGGCGTGTGAAGCACGCAATGCATTGTGTATTGAAAATACTCCCAATACGGGGGTTGGCGTGCGAAGCACGCAATGTAGGCTACTGTGCGTCGGCCGCTTCTCTTAGTGTTCAGTGTCAAGCTCACATGTGCGTCCTTAGCAGTGAACGTGTTAACGCGATGATAGTACTCAAACGTTAAAGTTATAAAACGTGTATACACGACCGTAGTATGTGCGGATAGTTTACTACATTCGAATAAACAATGAAGCCAATCCCGACAAGGTTAAAATAGACCCTTTTTTTCGGAGAAAATCCAATTATCCGAATTTTTGATTATCCGAATGTTTCCGGTCCCAATTGATTCGGATAATTGGAGTTCTAGTGTACCTACGTTTTAAAATGTTCCTCTTTCGGGGCGCCTTTCGACCTTCTATTTGTGAAGGCGTTTGTCAGTGTACAGCCATTGTATGTATGTATTCCGTGTTGTGCTCTCATTTGGAATATTTATTTTTTAATTAATTAAATAATAGTGAAATTAAATGAGTTTTTCTATAAGTATTAATCACTAAATGTGGTCAAAATTATATCATGTTAGGTCTTATGTATTTTTATGCCGAAAAAGTTAATAATATAAAAGCACCGCTGGTTTTTAAACTTTCGGCCGCCTCAACTCTGAAGTCTCTTAAGCTACGCGCACACTGCACGGACCGGTACGACCGGGATTTTTATAAAAGTCAAATGCATGTTTCTTTATGGAGATGAGCGTAGTATACACCATTTGAGTGTATATTAGCAATTTGAGTTCTGATTACTTTGGAGACAAGATGGATGAAAATGTACTTATTTTTTTGGTATAAAATTATAGATAAACCTCGGTGTATCAACCGAGGTTTATCTATACTAATATTATAAAGAGGTAAAGTTTTATTTTTTTTATTTGTTTGTATGTAGGGGGTAATCTTTGGCACTATTGAACCGATTGAAAAAATAGTTTTACTAACAAAAAGCTACACTATCCCTGAGTAACATAGGCTATAATTCTTTTCGATATAAACCTTTTTTTATTTCAATATTTGTAAATTTAGTAGGAAAACATTCTTAGGTTAGGCCTAGAATGATAAACCAACACATGTATTTACATGTATTACCATATCAACCAATTGAATAAAATAACTGATAATATAGCTGTTTGCTCCAATATTTCCATTAACAGCTGATTTCAAAATTTAAAGCAATTATTTTTGTATTTCTAGCTTTTAGATTAGGGTTTTAAAGTGTAGACCTGATATAAGCCTTGCTGGTTCTTTTAACCATTATTATAACTGCTGTTATAAAACATAAGAAATAATTTAATTTGAACAATTAACATTATTTGCCATCTTAGTTTTGATGTTATTATTAATTCTACACCTTTATTATAAATAAAACATAACATATAATTTTAGAAGGTTCCATTGGGGATTGGGTGCGGAGCACGCAGGGTCCCCCTAGTTACTTATAAAGTAGTATTTCAACCGTAGTTAGTCACAT